>CAIGRB010107912.1:84309-144832 GCA_903798255.1 Fraxinus quadrangulata
GCGGCTCGTGAAAACATGAGCCGCAAGTTTGCTCGACGAGCCGAGCCCGCTCATGGGAGGCTCGTGAAAAATAAAAAAAAAAGGTGAAAAAGTAAAAAAAAAAAATTCAAAAAGCTCGTTCTTTTTATAAAAAAAATAATATTAAGATATTTGATTCAAAACTTATTTTCTAGACTTTGAGTTTGAACGTTTCTCTTTTTTTTAAAAAAAATGCAGGGCATAGATGATTAGGTGTTGATGTCATGTTAAAGAGATAATGAAATTCAATATAGCCATCCATTTTACCTATTGAGGTAAACATTATGTCTCATTCATCTCGTTCTCATAGAATCTCTAATTAAATATATCAGTTGAACTAGTATTTAGTGATGTCAAACGAGCCGAGCGGCTCATCAGCTCGGCTCGTGAAAACACGAGTCGCAAGTGTTCTCGACGATCCGAGCCTGCTCGTGGGTGGCTCGTAGGCTTGTGAAATTTTTTTAAAAAAACCGTGAAAAAGTAAAAAAAAAAAAAAATTCAAAACGCTCGTGAGCTCGAGGCTCGACTTGTGGGCCAAGCTAAGCTTGTTGGTTAGCCGGGTCGCCCCATTGCCAACTCTACCAATATTTAATTTCTTTACCAAGACTCTATGCAAGACGTATATAGTCAATACTAATTAATTAATGATAATATAGTGCAGAATTTAGGACAAATCAATGGTCTCTATCAGTATTAAAACCACAACACAACGAAAACTTCCATCGTAGAGGCAAAAAGAATGACAAACGATCATCTAACTTCATAAATTTCGTCGAATATCTTTTCAACATGTTCTAATAATACTGTACATTAAATCTATTTTTAAAAAATCAAAATAATCCACTTCATAGAAGATGTTTGTCTTCCAGCACTGCATGATGTATGAGGATTCTTCTGAACATCATTGAATTCCTTCAATATCCATTTTGATGCCATAAATTTACTATTTTTAACCAACACAATAAAGTAGCCAAATCACTAAATTAAGAAAGCATACAATCATAAAAATCACAGCATAAATTTCAAGAGATTTACCATAACCCCGTGGGTCAAAGCAGTAAACCGGAAGCACAGATAATAAAACATGTATTCATTTTTCAAACTATTACCACAACATTCTCCAATTATTGAAATATAGTCGCATTAATAATATCAAATCTAAGAAGCATATATCCAGAATATTTATAAATATTACATTTTAAGTTATAAACTTAATCGACAATATATTTATTATTATTACATTTTAAGTTTTTTTTAAAATTTTGAAATCGATCCAAATGGGTATTCGTATCATGAAATATCGAATCAAACAAAATATTGTAGGAAAATAAAGTTCGAAAAAAAGACATTGGCATGAGGTTGGAATTGAAAAAAAAATAAACAATCACAACTCTACGTTTCACAATTAATGTAAAATTATTTTGATATTTAAAATTTATCGATCATATATTTATCATGACTACACTTCAACATTTCTAACAACTTTTAAATCGCTTAAAACGAACATTTGTATTTAAAATACTGAATCAACGTTAAAAAAATGTAAAATTTATCGATCATATATTTATCATGGTCGCACTTCAACATTTTCAACAAATTTGAAATCGCTTAAAACGAATATTTGTAACTTAAAATACTGAATCAAACGTAAATAAAAAAAGGAGGGCTTAGCAAAAATGGCTTAACCGAGCCGAGCCATAAAGACATTTGGCTCAGCTCGGCTCGACTTATGAATAGTAACAATCAAAGTGACTCTTTTATTTATGTAGGAAATAAAGTTCGAAAAAATGACACTGGAATGAGGTTGTGATTGAAACGAAACATAAACAATCACGACTTTACGTTCACAATTAATATAAAACTATATTGATATTTAAAATTTATCAATCATATATTTATCATGGTCGCACTTCAACATTTTCAACAAATTTTAAATCACTTAAAACGAATATCTCTAATTTAAAATACTGAATCAAATGTATATATAAAAAAAAAAACTTAGCCGTGTCGAGCCATAAAGCCATTTGGCTTGGCTATAAACAAAACTAATAAAAAATAAATAGACCCCTAATCAATTTTTAAACAAAAGAATATGGAAAGCAAACTCAAAATAAATAACTAATAAATTCAACGAAATTGAAAAAAATTAATCAAATGTAAACAAATAAATAAAAAAAAAAGCTCAGCAGAGTCATAAAGCCATTTTTATATTTTAACTTAATTGATAATATATTTATTATTGTCATATTTTAAGTTTTTTTCAAAAAAATTGAAATCGATCCAAATGGATATTCATAGTGAAATATCGAATCAAACGAAAAATTTTAGGAAAATAAAGTTCGAAAAAAAGACATTGGAATGAGATTGTGATTAAAAAAAACTTAAACAATCACGACTCTACATTTCACAATTAATGTAAAATTATTTTGATATTTAAAATTTATCGATCATATATTTATCATGAACACACTTCAACATTTCTAACAAATTTTAAATCGCTTAAAACGAATATATATAATTTAAAATACCGTATCAAATGTTAAAATAATAATAATAATAATAATAATAAATGGCTATAAAGTCATTTGGCTCGACTCGACTCACGTCTTATGAACAGTAACAATAAAGTCACTCTTTTATATGGTAGAGTAGAAACAATGGTGCCCCCAGAATCGGCCATGGAAGCCTTGAAAATTTTGGGACCATAAGCCCATTTAATATGAAGCTTTTATTTTAGGGGTAACCTATGGTTGATAAATAAATTGAGAGATTAAATAGAAACAAACTTAAGTTCAGTGTCAAACTGAAACAATTCTATGAGCTAGGCGACTTGTAGTAAAAATATCTCAATTTGGGTATGAGAGAGGCTCGTCAGTCACTGGTTCTGAAATTATTAAAGGAACATAGCACGAAATCACTGAGACGTCCCAGGTTTCATTAACAACTCAACTGGTTAGTCGTAAATTGAGTCTTTGACCAAACATTGTGCACTGACAACGTGACGGATTCAGATTTTTGGTTTGGCTGCCTAAGACAATCGTCAACGCTACAGTAACTGATTGTCGATAAGTGTAGCGATAATTGGTAGAGAAATTTCATATTTGATTCATAAACTTCGTTCTAAAAATATTTAACATACATTACTTTTCATTAACTGTACATAAAAATGCGAAAAAATATATAATTTGGAAAAGGTACTAAAGGGTAAGGATAAGCGATATCAAAATGGGTTGTCCCAAGCCATGCTTCGTAGTCGAGACAATACAAGTCCCAATCTTGGTCCACGCCGACGTGTAACGAGATGGGGTGTGGTGTTGTGTGCCTTGCTTTATTTGACAATCGTGTTGAGCTCGAAAATAGAGCATGTAGGCCTTTGTGGAATATTGTATGAAATACTGTGCGCTAAGTAATGATCGAGGTAGATAGATTTATAGTATCAAGGCCTACTGCGCAAGCATGTGTAGACACAATTAAAGGTTGGAAGTGAGGAACTCGACTGAAGGTAAGAGTATAAAGATGGTGCATGTAAGTAGCTTGCACATTTGCTGAAAAACAAAGAGTCTGTCAGAATACTCTAGAATCATGTGAAACATTATGGAGAGGGCAAAATATAGAATGGTCCAAGTGAGGGACTTGTAGCCACGACTAGATTGTTGTTGAGAAGTATGTAAAATTATAATGTAATGTGACATTTTAGAATGATTTATTATAGGATAAGATAGTTTAGAGAGTAAATTGCAATAATTGGAGGACAACAGGCGTCACTTGTAAACCAATCAAGTTCGTGACCAATTTAGGACAACTTGAGAGGATCAAATAATAATTGAGTGATTATTATGTATTTAAAGAATTTTTAGTGCTCTAATCTTTCTCTATGTTGCAGTATTTTTATTTATTAAATTCTTCCTTTAGCTGAAGACAGTGTCGTTTTGAGCACACGAGTTCCATCAGTTCAAACAAGAATAAATGAGGTGCTCATATTATGGAAATGAGATTTCGCTATATCACAAACATTGCTCATATCCTATTGATAGCATGTGGTCTTCTGTCAATCCTTCTCGAAATGATTCATCTACGTAATATCATTTTCATAATTACTCAATTCATTCATATGATAATTGAATAAAGTTTTCATTTCTAGAAAATCATTATGAAATTTTATTTAATAAAAATATATTTTATGTACATCACAATTGTGTTTTTGGGGGTAAGTAGTGGTAAAGTTCAGATTCTTTAGTTTCATTGGCAACATAAAGCCAGCTCAAAATTCATCGGCCAGCGTATAAAAAATCTACTTTCCAAATTCCACTTTGCTTTTGCTATGTACTTACCTTGAATTTTCTTACTCTGCTATTTTTCTTTTCCATCCATGTAGTTACTTACACTTTTTTACGTCATCGCTCTATTAGCCGACAATTACTGATTTATTTGCATACACGGATTATTCTCGCAAAAGAGCAAGCACCCAATTCAATTTTCAGATGGTTCAATCGTAAAGGAAAATGTCTATGACAATTTACAAGTAGCATTGATCGATTTTTCACCATTCAAAAGAAATCGAGACAACAAAGAATATCCTCGCGTCACATTTACAGTCTTGTGACTAATATTTATGATAAGAGTTGCACAATGAAAGTATTGTAAGTAGTTTAATTACCTTTAAAAGGGAAATAATATAGTTTATATATCTCAGTTAGATCCTATCGAGTGTTTTAAGCGACTTTCTTTGATACAGTGTATCTATATGATACAAACATACATGTTTGAATAAATGTTCAGTAAATATGATGGTGTATGACATCAACATCCAATCATGAATAGGGCTCGAATCCCCATTATGTGTGTACTGCAAGAGCTCAAATATGACCAATAATAATGCACAAATCATCGATTTGTGGGTCCATCGTTGAGCACACTTCGAAAATCATTAAACTCCAAAAAGTCTTAGATTTAGGATTTGTCTACACATATACGAAGCTCATCATGCTAGACCTTAACCAATCTCCTGACATTGATCGTGTACACAATGTCGAACCTTAACACACAATCATGAGTTACCCTCAATGATCATCGGGAGCCTCAACTAGATATGTCTATCGAGACATCAACGACATGTTAAAATCATAAGGAGATTCCACTCACCATTCACGTGTACAAAAATGAATGACAGTATTTGAAAATGCATGTCACGTGAGAACACTTCATATTCGAAATCATCATTACGATGTACATATAAGACACGTGATAATATCACACTTCATATTCGTATGCTCATTTTTTAAGTCTTAATCGATTCGAATTGCTCGTTTGGGGTTAATAAGTTTTAATATCATGTCAAGAGTTGGAGTTCCATTTTAAAATGTTAATCTTATTAAGAGTAGTAATCCAATCTTTTATAAATTAATCTATATTTTCATCTTTAATTGACGTGAAATTTTATCCCTTAATCATTTTTATTTCATGACAATCCATTTCAATTTATAGTATTACTAAATCATCATACACTGATACACCCCTATAAGTGTAGCATGATTCAAGTAAAAGCAGCGAATTTTATCTTTGACTCGGGTCAATTGTTTGTTCATAACAACAGGTGGCCAACATTTGCACAAAAAACTATCCGTTGAAAATAAGAGCAAATTTTAAAATATGTTTTGCTAAATATTAAGATTAAGTAAATTAATTATTTTATACAATAAGATAGAAGTTACTTTGTCCCGTTTTTTACAGTTAAAAAGCAATTTATTTAGGATAAAATATACATTTTAATTAAATAATGTGGTCCTTCAAATAGCTTAAACTTCTTAATCAGAACATACGGTGGTATTATGGTACCCATAGTAGGAAAAATACCTGGATTCAAATTTTATTGTCAAATATTTATTAAAAACAAGACGGAAGTACGCGCTCATTTGACGAAAAAATACAGTCAATCTTACGTGAGAATCATGTAAAGATACAATTTAAATGAAAAATGGTGGTCCCTCTTTAATTACTTCAAACTTTTAAGTGAGATAGTTAATGAACCAAAAAATTGCTAAAGAATAACTTTGTTGTTCAGACTTAGCCAAACGTGTTTGAGACACGGAAGTTGTGACAACAAATGGTTCTCTTTAACGTTAGTCTTGCACTTTGTTAGCCAACTTATTACATTTTCATAATTCGTTAGGTGTAATCAGCTCAAGAAAATCTACCTGCAGCGTCGAATATGACTAGAAAACCCTAGAAAGTCATGCAACTTGGACCATTTTTGCTTCAGCCGTTGTAACAAAAGACAAGTAGTTGAAGTTGGTTTATCAAACTCTGTCAAACCTTTTATTGTCTCTCTATTCTAAACATCCATTTTTTCACCAAATATTGCCTACTTCAGTTGATTATTCACAAAACCCTTTTGTTTTTCCGTCTCTTTTTGCCATTTTAAGACCGAAGCAATCATTCTTTCTTTCAGTAGTTTGTTTTGAAAAGCCTGAGAACATAGTAGTTGTCTTTGAAAATTAAATATGAAGTTGACGGTATTGTCATTGGTGATATACACAACCATTTTCGCAATTTTGATCAATGGATACAATTGCAAAATAGTGCAGTTTATCTTCGGGGATTCTCTTTCAGATGTTGGGAACAATAATCACTTGTCGAAAAGTTTTGCTCGGGCAAGCCTCCCTTGGTATGGTATCGACTTTGGCAATGGGATGCCTAATGGGAGGTTCTCCAATGGCCGCACAGTTGCTGATATAATAGGTAATATTCAAATTTCTTGCCATGCTTGGAACACAATATTGGATAGTACCATGTCCAGTACTATCTCGTCCGACCTAACAAATACGTCATGAAAATTTTGTATATCGACCCATTTTTTTTGATCTTTTACATAAATTTGGCTGATCATAATTCAAACTGAATTCAGGGGATAAGATGGGACTTCCAAGGCCTCCAGCTTTTCTTGATCCATCTATAAATGAAGATGTCATACTCGAAAATGGAGTAAATTATGCCTCTGGGGGCGGAGGGATTTTGAACGAAACGGGTAGTTACTTTGTAAGTTGAAACCCTCTTATCAACACAATACTGAACAATATTCGATGTAAAGAACTAGCCGGTTCTCTCGCCTGACCTTTTAAAATTTACATGCAGGTCCAGAGGTTTTGCTTGTATAAGCAAATAGAGTTATTTCAAGGAACACAAGATTTAATAAGGGCGAAAATTGGCAACAAAGAAGCTGACAAATTCTTCCAGGAGGCTCGATATGTGGTGGCTCTAGGAAGCAACGATTTCATAAACAACTACTTGATGCCTGTTTACAGTGATTCTTGGACTTATTCTGATGAGACTTTCCTTCAGTATTTAATGCAAACACTTCGTGAGCAACTTACAGTAAGTCATCACATTATTCATTTTTGAGTTAATCAATCTTTTGATTATTTTACAAAATTACTTTTTTTTTTTTTTTCAAAAATAGCTTCTGCATAGCTTAGGGGCACGACAGTTGATGGTATTTGGACTAGGGCCAATGGGTTGCATCCCTCTCCAAAGAGTTCTAAGTTCATCTGGTGGGTGTCAAGAGAAGACAAATAAACTTGCCCAAATGTTCAATACACAAACAAGCAAAGTTGTGACTGAATTATCAACCAGTCTCCCAAATGCAGAATATAAGTTTGGAGATGCTTATGATGTCGTCAATGATGTCATTACCAATCCAAATAACTATGGTAAGAAATAATTATTAAAATTTTGGGTTTTATCTTAAAAAGTTCAATCTTATTAAAAAGAGTAATCCAACATTTATATATTAGTTTATATTTCAGTAAGTAGTCTATATGAGATTTATCCTTCAACGTGCTTTAGCAAGATGTCGACTCTTTTGATTAAAACAATCTTGAAAATTTTGTTCTCATTTTTGAATCTTAGCCCCTGTTAACCACATTTTTCAAACTCTTTTTTCTACACACTAATTTTTAGCCACACATTCACATATAAAATATTTTGCACGTAAATCCAAAAATTTTCCTACTTTTTAATTACAGATTTTCCTAAAAATCACTATTTAAAACTCTATTTTTGAAAAGTATAATTGTCAAACAGGGGCTTAATCAGATCAAATCGCTCGTTTGAGCTTAATGGATCTTGATACCATATTAAGATTTATGATTCCATCTTAAAACGTCGACATTATTACGATGAATAATTCAAGTACTTATATATTAATCTATATTTGAGTAATTAGTTGGTGTGGATTTATCAATTAAAAAAGTCATTTCATATAAAAATATTGTTTAAATTAATTGTGTATTGTATTTGAAATTGTTGAAGCATCTCGTCTGCTATTATAATGCAGGATTTAGTAACTCAGATTCTCCGTGCTGCTCGTTTGGAAAGATACGACCGGCTCTAACGTGTATCCCAGCATCGGCCCTTTGCAAAGACAGAAGCAAGTATGTATTCTGGGATGAGTACCACCCAAGTGATAAGGCTAATGAATTAATTGCAAATGAAATGATCAAAAAGCTTGGATTTAAGCATATTAATCAGACGGATAATGCTGCTCCTTCCCCTGCATCTGCTGTGGCTCCATCATCTGATGGGAATTAAAAATTTTAATAACTTTTTCCTCCTTTTTTGGTTGAATGATTGTATGGGAATTGTTCAAGGACCAAGAACGTGTGAGGTTTGTATATTGTTCGGTAATGTAAGATCGAAAAAGATATTCAGTTTTTTTTTTCCATCTTCTTTACTAAAAGTAAGTGATATTGAAGTTCATGACTTGCGGACTTTGTTTTTCTTGACAAACAATATTATATTAGACCTCCTGAATTCGAGTCTCAACGTCGAAAAATGTGCAATTGTAATGTCTTTTAAGAAAATAAATTTGACGTGCGCGTTGAAGACATAATTTAAATAGATAAATTTTATCACTCTTTTTTATAAAAATAAATCTACCCCACTCTAATACTTAAGCTTTTATATTGGAATTTCAACATGGTTATTATTAGTTTATAAACCCCTTATAAAAAAATTATCTTATCCAATGCTGAAATGGTAAAGTTTGTGAAATTAATGGAAGACAGTACGTGGAATAATAGTGTCTGCCACTTCAAAATGCATTTAAATTCTGCCCACTGAAAATAAAGTAAATGTCAAGTTGCCAAGATTGTTACACTATCGTGAAAGTAGTTTACCTAACAATGCATAATTTAACAATAGGACAGATTAAGCACTTTTATACTTAATTATTCATTTAAAAGCAATTTTTTTTTAAAGCTTATCCAAAAATCAAGAATCTCAAAACCCCAGTGGTGGCTTGGGAATGTGGCGGTTATTGGCCCCCGATCCAGGATAGTCATTGAGCTCAACACCCATTCTTCTCTTTGTGGTCTCTACCTTCCAACTTTCATACATACTTGCCTGAGTATTTAAACCAAAGATTTCTCATACGTTATACGAATTTTTAAATAAAAAAGACAAATTTGATTGCATGTCCCTATCTAACAGTTTAAACATTTCGATGAGATTGAGAAAAATATTCGTATCCAACCACACCATGAGATCAAGTATCATGACATACGGTCCTAATGAAAATTGTGTCTAAATGTTAGGACTGAGATAAAAATAAAGTGAATCAATCTGCATGTGAGAGAGCGAATCAAATGCCAAACTTAAATAAATAAATATATCTCATTTCTAATAGTTTAAACTTTTAAACAATGCGATTCAAGAAATACAACGCGTATAGCAAAAATCAAAATACAGTGTTGAAACAACAAATATAAATTTTTCTTGTTATAATATCAAGACTGCCTTAAGTACATACCCTGTGGATATTCTCTACAACTGCATCATAACCTCGAGATTTCTGCACAAGGGTTTCACTTCCTGCAATAAGAGAAATATGTTGAAGAGAAGAAAGAAGAAAAATATAAAGCTTGAAGAGTTCTAGTTAAGAAAGTACTTATAATTGGGACTGCATTAGTCATGAATATACATTGAGACAAACATAAAAGAATGACTACTAAGCGAATTGAAATGCCAGCCATTTCCCAATTTCTTTGTCTTCCTGTAAAGCATGTAAGTGTTCAATTTATACATTCTTAGTTCGGACATTGGGGAAGTTGGGCACTAAGGGAGTTTTGTGGTGTCTTGTTATGGCAATAACATTAACATTTTAGTCAAAAATGTGTCTGCTGATCAACTTTGTTTTTAAGTGGAATTTAGGATGAAACTATAGTATTGAGTCAAAATGGAAACAAGAAGATGAACGCACAAATGTGATAGTGGAACGTGACGACTGAATGATGTTTGTCGTGACAAAGCTTACACTTCGAGCGCCAATTCCACAAATCTCAAGTGTAAATCAACATTCCTCAATTATCCGTAATTGATTCGATGCAAGTTCTAAAAAATTGTAATTAAGTGCTTGAACTTTCTAAACGTTGAATTTAGCTCTAAAAACTTGTGAATTACATCCGATTGCTCCACTAGTGCTTCCATATTATGATTGCAATTCTGTTGATCATTAATTGTCCCGAATCAGCTCCGATTTAGCCCCAAAAATCATTTTTCATGTCAATTGCATTCAAATCGGAAATTTGCCTACAATTAATTTGTTTACACCTAAATTAAGTAAACATTCACTCAATTAATCATAATTAAACAAGTAAAGAAGCTCAAAATAAAAGGTTAAACCCCAACCTTGAGGGTTCCCCACCGTCCCGCCCCTAGAGCATTGTGGAGGAGGTAAATCGCGGGATGTGCCTCAGCAAGTCAGGGTACAAGAGCTGCCATACTGGTGCCCACAAAGAGTCCAATTCCAAACCTTGTAAGAGGCAGAAATCGAACCCTCACACTGCGACTGTCAGCTCAGCAGAGACTACCTCACTCTTGTCCTTTGCACCACTGAGCTATGCCCCGGGAGCTAAGAAGCTCAAAATAAGTGCATAATATGTATGGATGACCCCTAAAATGTATTTTACTAAGAATGATTTTAAATCAAAAATTGTAAGTCAATACAGTCAGGAAAAACTATCATTCTAAACTACACAATGTTCACATTTCTTGTCCACCTCATCTGAACTCCACAAAGTACATACTCATCTTCATTTTATCCATTACGCTTCAGAATAATATACATAAATAGTAATGCTTAAATCATACTTAATTTCCAACTGAGCATCAATGGCTCCTGAGATTCACGCCAGCCATATGACCGGCAACTCTAGCCGGCGGCCGATAGGGCATGTGATGCTAAGTGCTATAGTAAGACTTTCTTAAAACACGTGACGAGGATCCATGAATTGTCTTCAAGTTAAATACCATGACTGTAACTAATACTTGCAACTTGAGGATTAAATTCCAATGGCAATGATCTCGTTCACTATCCTCCCTTGTTCTGTTTTCCTTTTATTCACTCTGTTGATCTACCAGTTCCCGGCCACGACAACGGCACGATGCCATCGGGACAATGAAACCGGGTTGTTGGCATTCAAGTCGGGCATCACGTCCGACCCTTAAGGCATGTTGCACACATGGAAACCCGGTACAAACTGCTGCAAATGGCACGAGATATCTCGTTGATGGGCAGTGATGCCATTTAAAATTGGTTCAGTCCATGAGCTATGATGAAATTGGGGCTAAGCCCACTTGCTGGTATTATATCTGTCATTGCCTGATAACACAAAATGGAATAGGCTCAAACTCGAGCCCAAATATGGATGACACGTATGCTGCTCTGGACCGTCGATCACAAGCTGAAATCCACAGTGATGATGGTGTCATATTTAAGTGACCTGAGTGGTTATCTTGATTGATTTTTCCATCTGATCTGCGTGAGAGGCTTCTGGAATTTCTCTCTTTGTGTCTCTTCTCATTCTCTTTTCATTTGCTTCGTGTAACCCTAAAATCTTTGGTTTTTGGGGTTGAATTCGTGTGATTTGAGTCTAAGTAATTCTTCGATTAAAGGTTTAGAGTTGAGATCGGTTAGGTTGTTCTCGGTCCATTGAAGTAATTGTGTTTGTTCGTTCTATTTGAGGGTTAGGGTTTTGTGGATATTTTATTTTGTACAAAAGGGTACAATGTTGTTCTGAGCCCAAACATAATCAATTCTTAATGTTGATGAACTCTTACTGATATTTTGTGATTATTAAGGGTTATTTCATATTTTGTGTTCTTGGGTATTTATTTTGTGTTTTGAGTTACAACACTTGTAAGGAGCCAAATAATCGTGTCGATAGTCTAGATTTTGACGGAACTGCCTCCTGTGTCAGTAAAATGTTATCCGGTACTATCTCACCTTCATTGTCAAAACTCCAATAACTAAAGTCTTTATACTTAAAAGGACCTTGGTAACTTAACAGGTCCTTTCCCGGAGTTTTTGTTTAGTGTACCAATATTTACATTGTGCATATAACAAACAACAAATTATCAGGTCGTTTATCCAGAAATAATGGAATTTTGACCAAGCTTGACACTGGTTCTAGCACGAAACCAATTTACGGGGAAGATGCCAGTTCTCTGATCAAGTTGACACAACTGATGACACTAGACCTGAGTGGCAACCACCTCCTGGACACCATTCCCTCTAGCATTGGTCGGCTCATGAAGCGTTACGAGTTGAATTTAAGCGGAAGCTGCGGAACCATCTCCCCAGTACCATACCCGTTACTATCTCGGCAATGAACTCGCTTACATTAATTAGGCTTTCGAACAAAAATTTTACAGTGATGTTTCCTAAAAGCTTCTCCAATCTTAATCCTATGGGAATCGATCTAAAACACAATTCTTTGACAGGACAAATTCCAGATTTCCTAAATTATTTCTCATATCTTAAAACACTGAATCTGTCATGGAAAAAGTTTTCTGGGATTGTTCCAAAAAGTCTTGGATATCCTCAACTCAACATCCTTGATCTTTCTCACAATTTTCTTCATGGTCCTTTCCCAGAACTGTCTTTTATTCACATCCTCGACCTGTCATATAATAAGCTCGATTTCAGGGATATGCCAAAATGGATTGCATCCCCAAAATGGGATACACCGTGTCCTTTGATCTCTGTGAAGCTGGCAAAATGTGGACTCAATAGTTCATTGAATAACTGGATTCCAAATCGGACCTTTCTTTACAAGTATCTTGATCTTTCGCATAATAAAATTACAGGAAATCCGCTACAACTATTGAATAGCACGACATCTTTGATAAGTTTCGTGGCATCAGATAACAAGTTAAAGTTCAATATGTACACATGAAGATTGGAAAGAACCTGAAGTACTTGGATTTGTCGCACAATTCGGTGTTTGGAAATGTGCCTAAAGCTGTTTCTGAGGCTAGCGCTTTCTTCTCCAATGATTGTCTGTGTGGCGCTCCATTGCCACCCGCAAAGACGAAGCCAAGTTCATTGCCAAAAAAACAGGGAAAGAAAAATAAAATCTTGATAAGTTTCTTGATTTTGTGTTCAGACTAACGTCACTTTAGCATTTGTATTCCTCGTTAACTATTTCTTTTGTTACTTAAAATGAAATGGAACATTTTTTCTTTTTTCCCACCATTTTCCAAATTTGAATAGCTCACTTACTGCCTTAATTTCTTACTCGTCCAAATTGGTTTTTGAACAACCGAATATACTACTATAATCTCCTCACGTTGGAGGGCGAGATCAACCTCGGATTTTTCCCCGATGGTTAATGGATCCCACCTAAATATTTAGTCAAAATTGATGAAAACCAACTTTTAAAAACCTTTTAAAACCAGTTTCCTGAACATATACTCAACATCATCCTCCAATCACTTGGAGACAATACATTTCTAGATCAAAATTTGTCCTAAACTATGTAATAAACGATCACAAGACAGTCACATATCTATAAATTGTTAATCTATAATATATTAAATATCACATCAAGTGAGAATCATTTTTTGGACGATTTAAACATTATTACAATTCAATTATTTCAATATTATATTACTCTTCATTTTTCAATATGTTATAAATAATACAAAATCTATAATATATTAAATTATTATCATGTATGAATTTATAATATATTAAATTATTGTCATGTATGAATTTCATGTTAATAATTTTTAATTAATTAAAATTCACAATAATCTAGACTAAATGAACTAAATGAATACTGACTACATGAATTTAGAGTAATTATAAATGAATTTATTCTTATTCATGTATGTAGGAATTTTAATGACTATTTAAATTCATAGATTATCAATTAATTCTTATGTACCAAATGTAGTATAAAAATGTTGCTCATTTGTAGTATTTCATTATCACAAGAAAAAATTGAATTATAGAAATTGAGTTTTGAGAGTACAATTTTTTCTCTTAAATTTTTGTCCAAAATAGTTGTTCATTTGTAATATTTCATCATCACAATAAAATTTGAATTTTAGAAGTTGAGGTTTGAAAGTACAATTTTCTTTTCTTAAATTTCTATCCTAAATTTTATTGTCTTTACTTCGTTTGAGAATCATCAAATTCTCCTAATAAATTGGTATTAAATATTACTTTTACAACACTTATTTCAGAATAACGTGCAATGCACGTTCAATTCTAACTAGTAGTATAAAATGTCTCTTTTTCAAGAGGACTAGTGATTAGTCAATACCAAAAATCAAAACTTTTGATTTGTCTTACTGCCGTGGTCATATAATAAATTTCTCAATAAGAAAAGAATAATTTAATTTCAAAAAGACTTAAGTTAAACTGGAAATAATAAATTTCTCAATAAGTTAAGATTAATTTAATTTCAAAAGGACTTAAATTAAACTGGAAATAATAATTACTTAAAAGTGTGCGGAATATTAAGACATTCGAGTAACATCAGAGCCGTCTGATCCATACAAACCTATGAGAAAGTACAACCCTAATCCTGTTCCAACCAATCACCTTTCTCCACATCGTAGACACAGTTACATAATTTTTGGTACACCCAAACCAGAGAGTACAAAATAGGTTTTTTTTTTTTAAATCAAATTGCAACATGAATTTGACTCGTTCGACACTTGATAGTTTAGTGGGGGCTCTTGGACTCTGGCCTGTTTAGGACACATTCCGCAGTTGGTCTGTGTGATGAGGGACTGAATCGCAAATTCCAAAATTAATCGTCAAATGTGGACATAAAAATAAAAAAAGGAATCTACTTTTTTTTTTAATGTTAAAATAATACTTATTCTCTGTGGCCACGATAAAATCTTGTGGCTGAGAAAATCAGAAAAATTGCTGACGCGGGATCCACATTTTTAAGGGCTGTTTTTTTTAATTATAAACTTATAAGAAGGATCAAAATCGTACTGCTTAGCACTGCCAACAAAGCCTTTGTGTTTGTCATTTCAGACTCTTTTAGTGGGAAGAAAATGGTGGAAGTAAAGGAGCCGGAGATAAAACTGTTTGGGATGAAGATTATGCTGCTGGAAAACGGGAAAAAGATTTCCGTGCTCTCCGGCGGCGAGTCTTCCGACGAGATTGATGATGAAAATTGGGGTGGATCGGATAATGGGTTCTGTTTGGATGATAATAAAGTGAGCAGAGTCGAACAAGAACAAGATGCAGATGAAGAAAAAGAACAGATTGAAGAGGTAATTTGTAGTTGCTCTTTTTCAGATTCAATGAATATTATGTGCCTTTTGAACTATCTGGGTATTTTCCATCTGGGTTTTAATACATATTTTGTGTCTTCAATTGTTTAATTTGATTTAAAAGTTTAAATCCTTTATTATTATTATTTTTAATTGGTTTTTTTTTTTTATGCTCTCTATCTTTTTTTAATGTTCTAAATTTAATTTTGTAAAACTAAGTAAATTTCAAATTTAATTTATAAAATTGAAGTAGCTCTTGAGTATCTTATACACTCATCTCTTTACAGCTTTACTGGGGACAGAATTTGAGTCCACCAGTTGAATTTTTCATATTATTTTATCAACCTGATGCAGAATATGAATGTGAATATGAATATTTGATCAATTAAAAGTTAGTAACGATATTTAGCACAAATACTAGTCTAAGTGGCACTAGTTTGGGTATAATTAAATGAATCACTTATTCTACCTTTCATTCAGCCTATCACTTGGTGTCTCTACACTGGTGTTGTAGCTGGTGCTATATAGCATTATTCCAAAAGTTATATCAGAGTTTGTAGATGAAGAACTCATAGGAATTTTTCTTTGAATTCTAGGAGGGATCGGAACGAGAGTGTTGGGAATCGAATCCACAAAAGGACCAGCTTCCAGCTGCAGGGGAATCCCAAAACTCTAACCCTTTATCGGAATTTGATGATCCAAAAACTCCCCCCATTGATGAAGATGTTGCATCAATACATCCTCTTAAAAGTGAGAATGATCAAAGCAATGGAACAAATTCACAGCACAAAACTCTGAAGAAGCCGGACAAAATCCTTCCATGTCCCCGTTGTAAAAGCATGGATACGAAGTTCTGTTACCACAACAATTACAACATCAATCAGCCTCGCCATTTCTGCAGGAGTTGTCAAAGATATTGGACGGCTGGTGGTAATATGAGGAATATGCCAGTGGGTGCTGGTCGCCGCAAGAACAAGAATTCCGCCTCTCATTGCCATCACATCACAATCTCTGAAGCCCTTCAAGCATCTCAACTCGAAAGTCGAAATGGATTCCATCACGCAACATTTAGGCCTAATGGCACAGTTCTGTCCTTCGGTCCCGACTCTCAAATTCATGAATCGATGGCTTCTGTTTCGAATCTTGCAGATATAGAAGTACCAAATTGTATTCAAAATGGGTATTATAAAAGTGATCGAGTGGCTCCACTTTCTTACAAAATTGTCGAGAATGTTGATGATTGTCGTAGTGGATCATCCATCACAACATCAAAGTCATCGGTAGAGGGAGGCAAGAATGGATCCCTAGAGCCAGTTGTGCAAAATAATAACGGCTTTCCTTATCCAGATCCACGTCTTCTCGGGGTTCCTTGGCCTGTACCCTGGGGTTCTGCAGTTCCAGTGCCACCCATCTGCCCTACAGGATTTCCCATGCCATTCTACCCTACACCTTATTGGAACGTTCCGTGGTTACCGTTTCAACTGCCTACACCAAATGAAAAGATGTCGGACGCCGGTCCCAACTTACCACTGGGCAAGCATACAAGGGATGGGGAACTGCTCAAACCAAACAAGCCAGAGAGTAAAGAATGCCTTGAAGAGAAGAATTCTGAAAGTTCTATCGTGGTTCCAAAAACTTTACGGATTGATAATCCCGATGAAGCAGCAAAGAGTCCAATATGGGCAACGCTCGGGATCAAGTACGATTCCATTAGAAGGGAAGGCCTTTTTAAGGCCTTGCAACCAAAAAGTGATGTAAAGAAACCTGTGGCTATGGCTTCCCCTGTAATGCACGCTAATCCTGCAGCATTATCTAGGTCCCTTGGCTTCCAGGAGAGTGCCTGAAGTGATAGTTTAACCACTTAATGGGCTTCTACAACGAGTAGTCTTACTTATTACCAGGCCTAGTATCTACTTCCTCAAAGGCTAGCAACAGAAATGAAGGCTTAAGGTTAGTTTCTTCTGAAAGGCCTTGGACATGGGGACAATCTTGGATAAACCATTGTAAAAACTAGTTCTTCTTGTCTTTTAACGTTGACGAGGTGCTTCGTTTTGTTGGTGAGCGTGTTATAATGTACATATCTCTGTAGAAAAATACTGACAGGAGGAGATCAAGAGTGTGACATTCAATTGGATGCAACAAGTGTAACTCTAGTTTCTTCTGTTGGCAATTTTGAGAAACTCATGTAACATTCTAATATGTAATTTGTCGTTCCTTCCAGTTAAACACAAGAATTATATAAATAAATGTGTTTTTTAAAAAACAACTTGAGTTTCTAGATAAGGTGGTTTTACATGGTATTAAAGTAGGTAAAAGTCTTAACATCAGGTTTCATCGGCACTCGAAAATTGTGCACCTATTAGGTTTCAATGAATTCAGAATGCACGTGAAGGGGCGTTCGAAGGGCCAATCATTCTCTTGCTAGATTTCCCTTTAATGCCTACTTGCATGTGGATAAAGTTAAGAATTTTATAAACAGCTATGTGAATATCCTTTCCAGAACCCAACTTCATGAATGAAAAAAAAAAAGGTAGGTAGATGATATATAAGTTTACCTACCACTTGGATGCAAAGTATCAATAAATTAATTTATCGTTTCTTTAACCATTTAAACATTTGAATGAAGTGTTTTAGGTGAGCTTTATATTTTTGTGAAAATGAATTTTGTAATAGTTATTTTTGGAGATTGTGTAGTTTAAAATATGGAAAAATTTAGAATTTATATGTAAAATTATTTGATTGAAAAAATATATGGTAGAAAATAAGTTTTTAAAAAATGAATTATTAGAAAATGGAGCTCAAACAAGAACTTAGGGTCCATTTGGCATAACTTTTGTTTTTTTTTTTTTTTTCTGTAAAAATGTTTTTGAAGGAAACTACTTAAAAAAATTCTTTAAAAAAAATAATTTTTAAAAATACTTCTTATTTTAAAAGTGTTTTTAGTGAAAGTCACATTATATCAACTTTTAACCTAAAACCCCTTTGGCAATAGTACTTTCATAAAATTAGTAACGGATCCAAATGCTACTTTTGACTTTTGAAAATTCATGTTAAACGAGTTCTTAAAATGTGTATCAAAAGAAAGATTTTAAAGTTGGAAGTCTTGTCAATATCGATTTAAAAATTAAAAGGAATAATTGTAGCAAAGGTTCTAAACCTTTTACTTTTTGCAAACTTTATCATAACTTTCACTTTGTATCATCCACGGTTTCAAACTTTCCAAAAATTAGTAATTGGGGTCCAAATGGATAATTCTTGTTAGTTGACCCAAAAAATAAAATTTTATCAATTTTAAAAGTAGTAAAATGACAACTTTGGATTATTAAAAAAAAAAAAATCAATCACTGTTCTTCTTCTCACACCCACACCTCGCCTCCTAAACCCAACCAAAAAATCCACCATCACATTGCAAGAAGATAGGTTTGATTTGGTGGCAGAAAACGGAGAAAAATGAATGGTTGGGGAAGAAGGTAATGTCGGAGGTGGTGATAGCTACTGGTTTTGCTCAATGGGGTTGGGTTGGGGTATGGTGTGGTGTGGTGGAGAAGATGATGAAGAAGAAGTTTGGGAGGGGTGTAAATTTTTTATTTAATTATAATAATTGTGTTTTTATGAAATATATATTTTACCATTTTACCCTTTTTTAAATTGGTCAAAAGTAGTTAAAATTTTATTTTTTGGGTCAACTAAATGTCAAACTAACAGAAATCATCAATTTACATTTCATGTGCTAATTTTTAAAAAGTTTTGAAAATGTGGGTGGCACAAAGTGAAGGTTAAGATTAAATCTGAAAAAAAAAGTTTAGGACGCTGCTGCAATTATCTCAAATTAAAAATACATGTGTATGTGTTTCATCTCTAACCGTTTAAATTTTTAAAAGATTTGGGGCTTGTTCGGTAGAGATTAAAAGTCAATTAAAATTGAAAATATAGTCGTTATTGAATTTCACTCGTCTAATAAAAATCAACAATAATGATTAATTTTTCAATTTTAATTCGATTTTAATCTCTACCAAACACACTGATTTGAACGCCCCAAATAATTTGCCCGTGATGCATCTACCTCAAGTAGGATCTGAACTATTAGTCTATCAAAAAGGTGTCAATGAATGCCAACCGCATATTTGCAATTGAAAATATCCTTTCCTTATACTCTTTGGCGACGAATTATCATAAGAACAATGGAAAAGTCCGTCGTTAATGGTTTGTTTCTCTAAATAATTTAAAAGATATATTCATATTAAATATACATTAGAATTCTCCTATGCATATACAGATAGACCTCGACTAAAAAATAGATGGGGTCCTTTGATGTAGACATTTAATTGTTTAGTATTATCATAATAAATTGTAAAAAGTTTGATATACACAACTTTTGGATACATTAGCAAGTGGATAAGCAATTGAGATATTTTGATGTTAACGGCAAATGTAAACCACAAGTTATGAATTAGTGGGTCCCATATGCCATAACTGCTTCTGGCCTTTTTCAATTTGCCTTTTTGCACCTTTCTTCTACTTTGGCCTTTTCCCTTTGTATAGGGAGAATTGGAGTAGGAGGCTTCAATTTATTAATTTTGTACAAATGAGTCCTAAACCTTTACAATTTGTAGCACCTTAATCCCACATCAACGGTTTCCATCTATATTACAATTAAAAGGTGGTTTTAATTTAAAAGACGACTATATCTTTTTACTTTTAAAAAGTAATATTTTTTTTCTAGTGACCTTCCCACTATTCCTTTCCTCACCCTACCCACTCTGGTCCAAGTAGAGGGTGGGGAAATGGGAGGTGAACCAACGGGGATGTGGGGCAATGGGGATGAGGAACCACACGGGATGGGAGTTCAAACCATAAGGGACAAATCTAGAATGGGTGGGGCAAGGAAACCATAGGGTTTTGGTGTGGGGAAAGAAGCTGACAGAGTGATGCGGTGAATTTAATTTTTTTTTTTGTTTTCAACTTTTTTTCCTCGCTAAGATTATTTGTGTTTACATTATAACTATTTAAGAGTAAAATTATTAGAAACTTTAGGTTGAGATTAAGGTGCCACAACTTTAAAAAGTTGAGAACCTATTTGTTAATCAAGAAAAGCTGGAGACATAACAAGACCATTGAATATATGGATAATTGCAGCAAAGGTCCCAAATCTTTCAAATTTTTGCACACCTTACCTTAACCTTTGATTTGTGCTAACAGAGATCCCAAACTTTTAAAAAGTATGTGGCGGAGGTCCAAATGGATGGTTCCATCAATTTGACCGTTAGTCAGCCTAAAACGTTAAAATTTCATTAATTTTGACTAAATTGAAAATGGCAAAATGGTAACTTTTCATTTTATATTTCTTCAAATATTATTAACAATTAAAATAATAACAATTAAACTAAAAAGAAAAAAAAGAAACAATGCCCTACCGACCCCACCCCACCCCACTTTCACCTTCGCCTCAACTCCGACCAGCCACCACCAAACCGCCGAACATTCATACCACTAAAAGGCCCTCATACCCTCTACAACTTTCACCCATCGCCCTGCCTCGAACACACCTGAACTCATCGAAAAATTGAGCCAAAACATTCTGCTCAAGTCCCTAAAAATGGTCGAAATATCGAATTTCGACAACACCCATGTCATGCCTAACATTCAACGTAATTATACACATCAAGGCACCCCTGTCTATGGTCATCAATCATCCTTAAACGCACAGAATCAAAACCAGCAAGCCATCTTCGAACACAACCAAGAATGGGGTTTTCTATTAACGCCCCTTTTCGCACACATATAATTGTTGTCTACTGGGTTTGGTATCGAGAATGGGAGCAACAAATTACCTAATGTGAATCTGTTGGGAAATTCATAAGGCGTGTGATGAAACTGAGAACAGTTTATTGAGTTGAAGCAATTTGTTGAGTCGAAATATAAAAACCAAATAAATTGAATGCTTAAATGGAAATCTCATAAAGATGATTTTATTCAATATATTTGTATGCAGAGTGGAGTTGAAATTTTAAAAACCAAAGAATTATGCCACTGTTGGAGTGAAGTAATTGCGGAGTGGAGTTGAAATTCATTGGACAAATGTGAAGACTCGTCCTCAAGTGGAGCAGATAATGAAGACCCATTCTCATTGAAGAAAATGGGGATATCATTAATTGTTTGTTTTGTATTAAGGCGGCCGACGATGGCGATTATGATTTGATTGGATGTTGGGGATGGAGAGTGTGGGGTTGGGAAAGAAGGAGATGGGGTGAGACTTTTTAGGTTGACTAATGGTTAAAATTTGGACCTCCGTCGCATATTTTTAAAAGATTTGGGACATTCGTTGGCACAAATCAAAAGTTAGGATAAAGTGCGCAAAATTTTGAAAAGTTTGGGTCTGCAGCTGCAATTTTCCCTTGAATATATGAACATTATCCTTGCAACACGTGCTAAATTTAATGTTTGATGTTGAAATAATTTAGCTCCAGAGTATGCAGACGATAGAATTGTAGCCATTCGATTAAATTTTTTAAATCCCCCCTATGCAAGCAAAACTTTTTATGCTCTGGATTTTGTCACCATCTTTTTTCCACCCATTGCACAAATCTCAGATACAATATCAAACGAGTCTTGATCGTTTAAAGAATGGAAAGGGCAGTGGCGGATACATGCACGGGCTCGATCGAACTGTAGCCCATATTCGCCCCTGCAACTCGTGTCCAAATTCATGACTGAATCTACCAATGAAAAAGGGACGCTAAGTGGGATGGTTTAGAGCTAGCTTCGTCAAGGATTTTCAGGGGTCAGGGCGGAGTAGGGATTAGAAAATCTTTATTTCTCACCTTGCGTCCACATTTATTTATTTATTTTTAGGGAAAATTGCAGCCACAGTACCAAAAATTTCATTTAATAGCAGATTTTGCCTAAACATTTTATTTGTGTCACCTACAATATCAAACATTTCAAAAACTTTCACTCGGAGTCCAAATGAATGCTTTCGGTTAGTTTGACCGTCAGTTAACCAAATAATTGACATTAGTCATAATTTTAACTAATTTTAAAATGATAAAATTGTAACTTTACCCTCTTTTTTTTTCAATAAAAAAGCACAATTATAACATATTAATAATTAAATTAAAAAAATCCAAAAACCACCCACCATCCTTCCCTTCTTCCCCAACCCCTTACTCCAATACCACCAACAGTAGCAATAGCGATCGATGCGGTTGCACCCATCCAAGACCGACGCCACCGATAAAAAGGCTGCAACAACCATTGCACAACAAACTTCCACCATTGAAACAGAGCAAAAGATTGAACCCACTAACACATTAAATCCCACCCATTATTACGATTCCCCCCGCATAAGAGATTGAAACACCATCGTCATAGCCACAGCGAGAACCCACTTACACTAGCCACCTATTGAAGAAGAAGAGGAGAAGGATTGGCCAAATTCAAGTAAGATGAGTGTGTGAAGGGCTCGACGGATAATACTTGAAAAATCGCCTGAAATTAACCAATAATCAAATTAATAGTGCTAAAAAATTAATCCAATTTTTTTTTTGAAGTGGTGGTGCCGGTTTTAAGGATGTGTTCAATGATTATGACGAGTTTGAAGCATTCACTCCGGTTAT
The DNA here is from genome assembly GCA_903798255.1 of Fraxinus quadrangulata. Classification (NCBI taxonomy): domain Eukaryota; kingdom Viridiplantae; phylum Streptophyta; class Magnoliopsida; order Lamiales; family Oleaceae; genus Fraxinus; species Fraxinus quadrangulata. Next base: position 107,520 of record CAIGRB010107912.1, read on the forward strand.
TGTAATACCACCTCATAAATCGAGTTTGTGCTTGTGATTTTGAAAAAGAGCTGAAGAATGAGAGCAAGTAAATACAGTGCTTTCGAACTCCGTCATCACAAACATTGCCTTGACTTTAAAATTTGGCATTCATCGTAACGCAATTAAAATATTCCTCTTTTAAGGTGTTGGTGCCGGTGGCCATGGTGGTAGCGGTGGAAGATGGCGATGGCTTTTGGATTTGGTTTTGGAGATGGGGACAAGGGTGGAGGTAGAGGGAAGAAGAAAACTTTTTTTTTCTTTGATTTATGTTTTTTAAATTTAATTATTAATATATTATAATTGTGATTTTTTTTTTTTTTTTGAAAAAAATGTAAAGTTACTATTTTAACCTTTTAAATTAATCAAAATTATTGTCCCTATCAACTAACGATCAAATTAACAGAAAATATTCATTTGGACTCCAGATGAGAGTTTTTGAAAGTTTTAGTAACGTGAGTATCACAAATGAAGGGTTTAGACAAAGTCTGCTAATAGATGAAATGTTTCTTATTGTGACCTCAATTTTCCCTTATTTTTATTTAATTTTTCAAATAAGAATTAGAACGGATTGGGACCATGTTTTCCTTTCCCACCGGGATTCTTCGACACCTCTATTAAGACCTGCTAGGCTCAATTTCCTGTCGAAGACCAAGACTCACTGAATAATCCCATTAATGGGCCTTGTGGAAAGGCCTCCTTTTTCTTTCTTTCAAGGTAATCCAATGGATATCACTAAGCCCAATATAGAATGAAGCCATTTCTTCAAGCCCATATCAACGACTTCCCAATTTTTCTTCTTTTCGTTTTGAATTTTTTTTCTTTTCTTCACTTAATTATTGACCATTTTGTAGTCGCGTAATTAAACAAGTTTCTCTCCTATTTTAGCCTAAAATTTTTAGGCATTGAAGCGAAAAGAACAATCTATTGGGGCGTATTTGTGTTCCATTCTTAAACCCTAGCCCCAATCCTCTCAATACGATCCGCTATATATACAACTCCAAATTACAACCTTCGCCATGACTTTGAGCTGAAACGAAATCCGTCTCGTTGTTTGTCAGTATAATTGTTGATTATTTAATTATTTATGCTATTATAATTTCATCGATCGGTTAATTTTAATATGAGGTTCCGAGGCATTAAACGTTATTCTATTTTTTTTTCTAATGTAAATTTTTTGCTGTGAGTTTATTTAGTTTGATTTCGTTACCTAAGCTGAAATTCAGTGGCGAATAATTTGTTTTCCTTAATTTAAATCAATTTGTTAATGCAAGTGACGATAAAACAGACAGGGACATCAGAACTCGCTTAAGAGTATGATGATTTGTCGATGGAAATCTCTCTGATGCATCAGCTAAATTTAATTTTTAATTTTCCTTTGTTTTTGCAATTATTTCTAACATAGTGTGAATGCATGGAGATAGTTCTATTCAGTTTGTTTCCCTTTACAAATTATTTTATGAAGAATGTGAAAGGTTTGCCAATGATGTATATATTGCATGATTATGAGGTTAACCTATGATTATTTATGCTTATGAATCATCGCAGCTGGGGCTCTATAACATTTTTCCCAGTTATTATGTCCAAAAGATGTGTTTTTTATGGCACGAGAAATCTTTTATTGAATCAAATTTACTTTGATTTTTTATTATTTATTTCATTTTGATCTTTTTTAAAAGGATGCCATGTTGCATATCATACAGAAATCGAGCCTTGTGCTTCTTACAGCTTGAGTTTTATTTGGTTTGAATGTACTGGATCAGCACCACCAGCGGCTATACTCTGGTCAAAAAATTGCAACAGTTGATATGTTTCATGAATTTAAGTTTCTGGTTTGCCTGTGATGCATTTCTTCTTGCACGTATTATCAGAGATAAAAGATGATGATGATACGAGATTGTCACTACCTCTGAGGCAAACCATTTATTATTGAAATAGTTTTTTTGGAAATCGTTGTACTTACCAAGTTATTTTTCTTATTTCACAAATGCCATTTCCATGCTTTCTCCATTTGTGAATCCACTTGTTTACGTAGTCTATGTTGGTAGTTTTTCGAGTGAAAACTGTTTATACTGAAGTTACATGCCCTGTTTCTTACAAGTTTGTTTCTTTTTACCAACACTAGGTAATCTGTGTGGTTTTTATAATGCCTGATGATTACCTAACAAAGAACGGAGATTTGAAATGGTGCTTTTTGTAGAAGCCTGGTGCTGACCACTTAGGCTCCAATGGCATCAAATGAAATATACTGTTCCAGTCACAATGAAGGCATACGTTTGTTGATGAATTTTAACATATTTTCGATGAGTGTACATATATATCTGTGTTGGATGGTGGCACTAAATAGCTATTAAATTAAACCGATTAACATTAATGTAATCAGTGAAGTCCTCACTGATGTTGAGATGAGGCTATTGAGAAGTTATTCAAGGTTAGCATTAGATGCATCTCAACTTCATTAGAAAATGTGAGCGTTACTTATTTGAATTGCATCTCCAAATGGGATTTAATAGACGAAGAATACTCTGAGCGTGTTGTCAAAATTGTACGTTCTTAAACTTCCTTGCACAAATAAACTTACCTGAACATTTTTGCGAAGAATTCTTACTTTTTGCCTTTGAGTTCCATTTATTACATATACTTGAAATTAATTCTATCTTTGTTCTATACATCTTTTATGACATTGCAGATGCATTGATATAGAAAACAGAGAACTGATTCATTTCACAAGCTCTTCTTTCTTGCCGGCTTCTTCCAACTCTCTCAGGCCTCCAACCTTCTGCTCAATTTCCTCAATTAGCTCCTCTCGCAACAACTTTGATCTAGCTGATTCTTCGAGGTCTTCTTGCTGCAGCATGATCGATAATGTAAATCAGACAGCAATAGGGAATATAAAAAAATGAAGCTAAAATTTTGTAATATTATGTATCAAATGTGTACTCAGAGTTGTGTTCCACTCTAGCTTGTTTTGGAAAATGCGTGGAAAACCTATTGCCCTGAGTTGGGGGGGTATTCTATCATTTCTTGACTAAGCATCAATCATTTATACTTTATACTAAAATGTCAATAGTAAGTTTCAACTAGTTAAAAACTCTGGTTTCGACAGGATTTCTAATTTTACTTTTGTTTCTTAAAGTTCTTGGACAACTTCATTTAAACGCTCATCTAACAAGTCAAAGCATTTTCAGAAAATTATTCGAATATGTTCAAAAAAAGAAAAATTAATTTTTTTTTTCCCTTGAAATCTTGCAAAATGGATCCTTGTTGCTCATTAACTTATTCTTTTTCCAGTTAGATTATTGAAATCAAACTATCTTACAATTGAGTTATTGAGCTTAGACTTTGTTATAAATAAAACTACAGCACAGAAATAAAAAGTGTTCATGATATGGACACACAACAAGAGACATGTCGTAATAGAAAAGCACTAATAATCTAGTTCGAAGATCAGACAATTTTCGAGGTAACATTATAGGTGCACTGACAGAATTGTACCTTTTCATAGACCCAATGTCCAGTGCCATCTCCTCCATCTTTTCTGTATGCTTCTGAATCATAATAAGGATCCTAACCACGTGTGGTGAATTTTGAGAAAGAATTCAAGAAATGAACTGAGTTCTAAAAGAAAATTTTCAGAAAATAAGGGTTCGTTTGTTTGGCAAACGTAAAAAGGCTTTTCAATTCCATATAAGTTGGAAAATAAAAACACAAGTACTCCATAGTAATACATTTTTCATGAAATTGGCAAGAACAAGCTTAAAGTGGTTGTACTTTGGAATTCGAACTTCATTTCCACTTTTGTATCAAACGGTCAAAGTAGAAATTGAATTCCTCGGATGTGATACTTTCCATGGAATTTAAACCAATCAAACGGACCTTAAGTAACGTTTGTATAGAACTTACTTTTGTGGAACCAAAGAAACAGCATCCCCAACAAGTAAACATGATGTACAAAGTGTCTACAGAGGAAGGAGTGAGTGAAAATAATTAGCAGTTGAATGAGAGAAGAAGATTTGAAAACGAGTATGTCATATCTGCTTTGTTAGACGCGACAAAACTTGATAGTATCAAGTAAAAAAATAAGTTAAAAATTAAACCAAACAATGCCTTCAATGATTATGTACTCACAAACATTCTTCATGGCCTCGTCGCTAAGGTGCCAAATTGACTTGTGGGTAATGAGGTCTCTCTGCCCTTCCATATGCTCAACTAAAACAGCCATCAATGGCCAATCTGGTATAGCACTGACTTTAACCGTGGAACCTCTCTTGTAAATTTTCTACTCAAATAACACGGACAATGTTAAAGAAGTCAAAATTTTGTTTATTATAATGTTCGGTCTCATCTAATATTTGTATAGCAAACATACAGAAACGTACTCACCTGAGGCCTGTTGCCACAGCCAAATGTTGAACTTGGACATTGCCTAAGCTGGAAAAAAAAAATACAAATTTTGATGTGAGATTATGAACCATATTTGTTAAGAAAATGGAAGGGAATTAAAATATGCATACTTTTCTTGAAAATGAATTGAAGTATAGTTTTGTTGTTTGGATATGAGGATTGATAACTGAGAAGCGCATTATAGTTTCAGCCATTGACGAGATGGGATTCTTGTTGGTTGAGTATTCTTCTAATTTCTCATTTCTTGCCTTTTGTTGCTTAGGGGGGAAATGGATAAGAGAACCATTTGTATCCACCCACCCTTTACACACAAAGTTTAACCTATATATATGTATGTATATATATATATGTATGTATATTACTAAAAACCCCTCAAATTTGACATATTCCAATTTATGAACCCAACATAGTAGAATTTGGTTAAGCTTAGAAGAATAAGTAAATTTACATTCTTAAGAAATAATGAAGAGCAAGCTTACTGAAAAGCCAATTTTGTACTAAAATTCAAAGAAAATATAAAACCAACTTCTAAAGAAAAGCTTAACATGTTTTGGGAAGAAGTTGCTTAAAAGTATCTTTTAAGGCTACAAAAAGGTTTGGCAAATCTTAAAAGTTACTTTTAATTAAATTTACATTTATTTTAGGCTTAGCTAGATATGCTCTAAATAAGAAAAATAGGTTATATTTATCTATTTTACTGTCGATTCAATTTAATACTACATAACAAACATATACTATAATTCTAATAACTAGAAATGATGCTATAAAATTCGACTCTCCTGTATACACAATTCATTAGCACCTTTTTGTAACAATTTATCTAAAAAAACCTTTGAATGTTAAAGTACTTTGAAGGTAATCTTTGAGGGTCGTGTGACAATTAAACAATATTTGTACCGTCTTTGTCATCGGATAGAAAGGTGGAGGAGTGATTTGTTTCTTTTTTAAGTAGGAGACCAACTTGTTATTCTAAAATAGATTGGGAACAATTTTGCAATTACAGTGGCATTACTTTCCTACTTTGGAGGAAAGTTGAAGTATATAAACTCGAAAAAGGACTTTAAAAAGTAAAGAAACCAACAAATGAATTAATAATTAAAAAAAAAATATTCCAAAAGTTGAGATATGTGAATATTGTATCATTTACAAAGTAACGAAGTCAGGTCTTTAATCCATCGAAAACCTAATTTAACTATGGAATTTGTCCTCTAAATTTACCCCACTAACCATCAATTGGCTCCGCTACTGATTAGTATCACTTTCGTGGCGATATATTCTTAGTCAACTTATATTGTGTGACCTTTACAGTAATTATATATTATATAAATAAAGAATTTTAATATATATTAATATATAAAATTAAGTGATCCAAATAGTCAATTTATGAACTTCCAAGTCCCAAGTCTCCATTAGATATGGCATGTTTATTATACTAGATTAATGATATTAAATATCACTAAAAATTGAAATGTAAGAGACATTTGTTATTGTTTAATGTTATTTGCCCATGTTTGGTGGAAATTAAAAAAATTAATTTAAGTGAAAATCAACAATTAATTTTAAACACATTTCATGATATTGATAACTTTTTAATCACACATTTCATCAGTTTTTATCAAAATTTACTTAAGATTTAGATTTTAATTTCTTCCAAACAGGGGTTTTATTTGGGTTGACATGTCAAAAATATGTTATATACATTAAATTAAGCAAAATATTATATGTATTAATATTCAGTGACACAAATTTTCGTATTATATTATAATGAAGAACAATTTGTATTGTACGAAGAAAAAGAAAGAGTAGTTATATGGTCATAACTAATTTATTTATCACGCCACAATTAGTAAAAGAAAATGTCTATTGATTAAAACAACCCCAAGTAAAATGACACAAATAACCACACTTTCAAATATTTCTTCAACAAAATTTATCTCAATAAAATGGGATTTGCTATTTGCACAATGATTTGACACCCGGTGTACACTCCTTCACAATAGGGGAGCTCAAACCCACTAAAAAATATTTAGCCCTCCTATTGTGAGGAGGGTTGTACACGAGGTCAACTCTGGTATACACATAGCAGAACCTAAAAACAAATAAGACATTTGACTTTAAAAATCCCAAGAAAATAAGTAAAAGCTAAACTAGAAGCTACTTTTAAAGAGTAATTTATTTATTCAAACTTAATTAATAATAACTCTTAATTTTTTTATTTAATAACTTATTTACTTATTTAAATTTACTTGAACAAAAAACTCAAATCACACATGGACGTGCCTTGGCGATGAGTCATGCTCTCGCAATAACCATGTTACTTGAACATACTCAGCGAAGGAATTTTAAAAAGGGGGAACCTATGTCATTTTTCTATTGGACAATTAGAAAAAATATCCATACAGCAGCACCTACCAACAAAATCTATCAAAAGCCCCTGTTCAATCAGCATTATTCCTCTCCCAAAATTCATCAATTTTGACAATAATTAATATTTATCTTAGATATGATTAATGCCCTATCTTCATAAGAAAAATCGGTAGGACGATCTTATATGCAAACTTGGTAGGATTGTCCATTCAAATCACAATATTTCAAACTTCAAACCATTTGAAATGTACAAATCGACATCACACAATCACTTTGTTTCTCTCTATTAGCACCTCATCGAGACTTTCATTGTCTGGATCGAGATCCAAACTATCATGATTTAAATTGACAGTCTTATCACACATGCATATAAAATTGTACAATTGAAGCTTTTTTCCCCATCTCCTAATTGGTGCAAAGATGTAAATCCATTGAAAAGATTAAAATTTATTCATCTTAACTGTGTGATTACTGGTATTTTTAATATTTTTCGGCTCAAACCCTAGATTCAGGCAATAGTACCAGGATTGATGTTGTACGTAGAATTTGGGATCATTTGGGAGTTGAAACTATTCATTTGGGATGATTTAGTAAAATTGTCCAATGCACAATGAATTTGCATAAATTAACACTCAAGTAATCCGAAAATATTGAGGCTTGATTAGATGTTCGAAGTTCATATGGGAATTGGACTATTGAAATTCTTTTTATTTTAGGTCTATGCTTATAGGAAAGGAGAAGGTAAAATGTATTCTGGCATCAAATGATGTTTGATTGATTGATCGATTTTATTGATATATAGACGATAAGAATGATAGAGAATTTGACACGCACATATTGGCAAGATAATTGGTTTGAGTAAGAAAGTAGTACATTGGAACTGTGAAATTATTGAGTTCATGATAAAGTGGAAATAGCTCGGAATGATTAATTTAATCTTAGCATATTTATGTCACGAGATGAAACGAGAATGCATATGTAATTCCAAACATGTATCCCTCCAAAACAAACATCCCTTAATATGTTGTCCTCATCCATTTGTATATGTTCTTTTTTGTTCTAAAGGCTTCAATTATTTAGATAGAATGTTGAATTATTTGGTATCCACTAATAGAAAATAGCAAGTCTTGTGGTGCTAAAATGGAACCGGCCATTATTGTAATATTTTGACAAATACTTATTGAATATTGCTAACAAAGTGACCATTGCCTAATCTTCACCATATTCTGCGGGTTCTGAACCAATCATATTGTGCCACGTGTGGGTGTCATTTTTAATGTTACATGTTTGTACTATTGAAACAGGGCCCACACGGCCATTTCAGCTTAATCTAAAATTTTGTTGTCAACCCTCGAGTTAATTAACAAAGATGATCAAATGGAATTATTCAAATTTTTATGAATTGTTTAGGAGAGAGGAGATCCTATCCGAAATCAAAGCTAACACGTGTCCCGATCCCATGCATAATTATTCTAATGATGTAGGTTGATTTCTTCAAACCCTATGTAGATTGTAGGGGTATTTTCATTTCAATATTGATTAGTCAACTAACGAATTAAAGAAATATGTCCATTACGAGAGAAGAAATTAGATAAGAGCTCGGCTATGCGAAATATACAAAAATGAAGTTAGGCCTACCGTTGTAGGTCCTTCTCCTCTCGTTGAGATAACCCTACTTTTTAAACGGTTTATTTTGTACACCGTGACATAAAATCATAAAAAAAACTAAAGTCGATAATGCGAAACAAGCCTCTCTTTACTTATTTAACTTCACATATTTTACTAAAATTGTTATACGTGATAGACATTTCACAAAGAGTCTCACATGATACGTTTATTAAGTGCGGTGTAGATCCTTCTAAGTTATCAAAATCAATGACCTTATTATTGAGCAAGAAAGTTAAGCCAATAATCAAATATAGACATGAGTTCATCGGCTCGCTCCTTACTCAATCTTAGACTCATTCTCGGCTTGGGTTCACAGTAAGTAATGATTGATCTAGTATTTAATTAATCCTAACTCGTGTTACATGGATTTAATTATGTAAATACGATGATTAGGAACGATTTTGACTAAAATTATAAAGACGTGATATTAACAATTATTGTAAAGGTACGATAACATTGCAAATCACTGAGTAAACTTCATCAACCCCGTATTACATATAGTACGATGATATGCAAAACGCTCTGCATCTTACTTGGTTGAATGAGTTTAAGTTCTAGAACTTTTTTTAATATCAAACTTTATTGTTTAATTTCTTTTTCAACGAATATGATTTGGAGAATTGTCATTTTCCAATCGAACTTATCCTGCTGGCATAATCCTAAATACCTAATATATTAATTTCTTCTTCTTTTTGGGTCAATTTAGATAAAAAATAAAAAAAAAATAAAAAAGCGTCCCCACTTTTGATAGGGTCACTGTCTATTTCATGGCAAATCAGGGCATAATATAATAACTAATGTCATATCTGTACCATCTATAATAGTTCATTTTGTTGCAAATGAATTGCAGCGAGGGTAAAATTGTCATTTCAACTTTGCGAGAGAAACTAATTTCTGGTAGCTGATGTAAAGCATTTGAAATCTACTACCTTCTATCCTTGCAGACAGCTGTTTTCAAATACTAGGTGCTTTGGCTTCAGGGGGGTAATTTGGGAAATACACTTAGATATGTCAAAAGAGCACATGATGATATATTCCAAGAATCCTTAACAAAATCGAGTATGTATTACTTGAACAACATTAATTATTGCGTGTTGGTCCAGATAATTTTGTCCATAGTTGAAAAGAATTATTGAAATTGTGAAATCTTCAACTATTTTTGTAACAGAAAAATAAGACATAAAGTTACTCACGATTCAAACTGTTTGTTCAATGTAAGAATCACATATTTGAACTAAAAAATTAAAATTGTATGGCTCTATGGATTATATGGGTCTTATTCTTTTCCTCGATTTGTAATTCATAAATTACTCATTTTATCTATTTTTAATATTGTATCTTGCGTAAAAATTTTGTTCTTGTCTAGGTTGCATCAACCCAATCAACTTAATCCTTGAGTAGACCACCCAATTCGTTATATGAATAATTCAATCGTCCAAAATGAATTGGTATAAACTTTCCCCGAATAGTAATTCATATTTGCCCCCATTTTATCTATTTGTATTAGTGTGATAGTAAGCTTACACATTTTCAGATGAAATGCCGAAATTGAAAATGGGCAATTCTCGAGTTTCAATTTTTTTTTAACATAATTAACAAATTTACTTCATAAAACTAACAGTAGTAACAGTGAGTTCATATTTAATACATAGTATTAAATTGTACTTTAAAATACAATGAACAAGATTTTAAATCCAGATACGGGTTTAATTCACTCGACTAAATATCTAAGGAGTGAAGAGTCGAAATGAGATGCATTTGATCAAGTTTAAAGGAGGATGGCCTTATTTCAAACTAGAAACAACAACTTATTAGATTGCCTAGACAACACGCTTCTTCCACCTCCACAACATCAAGTATTTATGGACTTGTATTGCTCATATGTTGTCCTTTTGTCACAACTTCTCTCAGACTTTTAAGGTCAGTTTAATGGCTTCTGCCTCTCTTTTTTTCTCCATTAAAATTTGCCATTTCTTTCCATCTTTTGCGTGGCGTTTCTCTCAATTCAGTTCTATTCACTTTGTATTTAATTATTTGAGATTGATTTTCTGAAAGTTGGAACTGTTTGGCAAGAATCCATTATAAAGTCATCCATAACTTAGTCAATTATTGATAATTCACCGTTGTCCATCGACTACTGTTTTCGAGCAGAAGAGTCGTTTGCAAGAAGTGTTCGGATTTGGACGATGGAGAAGAATCTTGGAGTTGTGAAAGGGGAGGATCAAATGGAATTACCTCCTGGATTTAGATTTCACCCAACAGACGAAGAATTGATTACTCATTATTTATCAAAGAAAGTTCTTGATAACAATTTCTCTGCAATAGCTATAACAGAGGTGGATATGAACAAGATTGAGCCATGGGATTTGCCATGTCAGTTGTTTATTAAATTCTTCTGTTTTTGTTTTTTGTTTTTTTTTTTAATGGCTTCAAATTTATTTATTTTTCTTAATTTTGGTTTTTTTGTTAAAGCGAGAGCAAAAGTGGGGGAAAAGGAATGGTACTTTTTCTGTGTAAGAGACAAAAAGTATCCCACTGGTCTTAGAACAAACAGGGCCACTGCTGCAGGTTACTGGAAAGCCACTGGTAAAGATAAAGAAATATTCAGAGGAAAAATCCTCGTCGGAATGAAGAAAACCTTAGTTTTCTACAGGGGAAGAGCCCCGAAAGGCCAAAAATCGAATTGGGTTGCCCATGAGTACAGATTAGAAGGAAAATTCTCTGTCCACAACCTACCAAAACCACCTAAGGTACGGCTTATATACATTCATTCTATGTTAATTTCAAGATTTGATATAGATGAATTGACTTAGATTTTGCTGCAGAATGATTGGGTGATTTGCAGGGTATTTCACAAGTGCTCCAGTGTGAAAAGGGACCCATTTAATGAGTTGGCCCCTTCAATTCTGCCACCTTTAATGGACAACTCTTCGCCATTTGTGTCTGAATCCGGTCACGTGCACTGCTTCTCCAATCCCATTCCGGTCGTTGCTCAAAAGAATCAGGAAGATGCGATTCCTTGTTTCAACGACCCTTTCTCTGCTAATCCAATGGATACATTTACCACTGCTTCTACCTTTTCTTGGGGACAATTTGGTTCAATCCAGGGAGGATTTCAGTTTCCAGGTTCAATTCCACAGCAAGATCCCTCAATCCTGAGGACTTTACTTGGAAATTATGGCCAAAATATGATTCAGAACTCCAAAAATCAGAAAGAAATGGTCAGTGCATCACAAGAAACAGGCACAACCACCGATATCAACACTGAAATTTCTTCTGTTGTATCAAATCATGATATGGGAAGGCAGTCAACTGATGATCAAGATGGACCTTCAACTTCAGTTAACCTACAGAATTTGGGCTGCGTTTGGAGTTACTAAAAATTTCTAGATTAAAAAAATAAGAACTTCAGTTTGCTCATAAAATGATTGTGTGTGTATTAAAGTTTGTATTAGAATGAGGCTACACATTTTGTAATAATCAGTTGGTTCCTCTATTTCTATGATAAACTTTATGACAGAATTGATTGCTAACTGATCTTTCCGATGTTGTTTATGTTAATTTCTATGTTGTTTTCACCGAGGAAGCTGGCGTATATCGTTTAGGATATGGAAAGACGCATATGCAAAAACATAATTTTTTTGTACACTAACAATTTTATACGCGGTATTTCAGGGATCTAGCTTCACTGTTAATGGATTACTCAAGGACAAAAATGAGCACCATTGTCGTGGCTTAAGTTTACTAAATTTTCTATGACAATAACATCATATTGATATACCTTAAAAAATATATAAATATAATCCTATTTATCTCCTATTTTGGTGAAGTGTCTATTTTGTAAATTCCATGGATGCATCAGCACAGTTTGAAAACAGTGGTTTTTAGGTAGGAATTCTCTTTCATTCAATTAAACTAAATTGGTGATGCGACAATATTCTCACATTTTCTTAATATCTACCCTTCCCTTCAACACTCAAATTCTCTATATCAATATAAAATTTTCTTAATGTACTTAAAAAATGATCTTCTAATGTTATATTTGGGATAAATTCCTTCGAGGCTTCTCATTTTTTTAAAGTGGCGATCATTTCTCCAACTTGCAACCGTGTTCCCAACGTTTTAAATATTGTGTACGGGATTTCCGTGTGACGAAAAACTTCTATTTGGACGTAAAATTGTTATGTAACGAGCAAACGATGTTTGATTTTTTGAAAGGATAAATTTATTTGAAAAAATGTAATTTGGGCTGTCACGTTTTGGAAGGGTAGTCATATTTACAACACAAGTTTTTTATTATTAAACCTTCAATTAATTTAAACATTTTGTCCTTAAAATGATAATAAATGAAAACTTTTTTAAAGAATTTTATTTTTATATCAATTAGACATCACATTCGTATCACGTGGACATTTGCCGTCAAAATCAACATTTCTATTTAGTGAGGATATCACGCGGGCAATATTAAAATATTGGAGATATGACTATGACAAATGAAAGTTTGAAAACATGATTTCAACAATTATGAAGAATTAAAGACTCGTGGACAAATTTACCCTATATGTGTATTTTGTTTTGTACGTATGGATGAGGAGTTGCTAACGTCGAAACTTATGTGTATTTTGNTTGCTAACGTCGAAACTTATGTGTCTTTTGTTTTGTACGTATGGATGAGGAGTTGCTAACGTCGAAACTTACGTGTATTTTGTTTTGTACGTATGGGTGAGAAGTTGCTAACGTCGAAACTTAAGCAGGTGGGGTCCATATAAAGAATTTTGGACACGAAGTCCCCATTTGATAATGATTAAAATTAAATTTTTAGTAGATTTTGATAAAAGTTGATGAAATGTGTAGTTGAAAAATAGTGAATTCTATTAAATGCGTATTTAAAATTTAAATGTTACTTTTGATTTGAAATTTTAATTGAATTAATTCAAATCAAAGGTTTGTTGGCGTTGGCCCAACAAACAGTGACATTTTGGCCACTCAGCACCTGACACGTGCCTTATAAAAATCACCAGTGGGCCAGTGTCCAGTTGTTTTCTTTTGCTCATGTGGATTCCACGCGCTGCTAAATATTATTTTATTCTCGAAAATTGTGATTGCTTCCATACAATAATCATCATACGAAAAATTGAGAGTTTAATTATGCACATCACCTGAAGTAACATGTATACTTCGAACGGGTCGTTCGAGATGTCGAGGACATAGTAGAGTTCACGTCCGAGACAGATCAACTTGTTTGAATCTCTTCTTCATTTTGAACTTGTTTGAGGCCCATTATTTTTTTTAAAATGTATATTAAAATAATATATTGATGAAAAATGTATAGTTAAAAAATAAAATAAAAATTTAAATTTGCGTGTAATATTATTTTATTAAAAAATGTGTGGTTGAAAAGAAAAAGAAAAAATATTTTGAAAAAAATAATTGAGTCAAACAAGGACTTTAGCAATGTCACGAGCCGAATCAAGCCGAGCCACGACTTAAAACCCGAAACTTGGGCTCGGCTCGAGCTTTTTTGGACCCGAGCCGAGCCGAGCTTTTGGCTCGAGCCTTAGCAGACCGAGCCAACTCAATGTTTTTTTTTCCCTTAGGCGGCTAAAATAGCTGGTGTAGTTAAAAAAATAAAGAAAAGATTTGAATTTGCGTGTAATATTATTTTGTTAAAAAATGTGTGGTTGAAAAGAAAAGAAAAAAAAAATTTTGAAAAAAAAAATTGAGTCAAATAAAGACTTTTAGCATTGTCAACGAGCCGAACCAAGCTGAACCACAAGTTAAAACTCCAAACTTGGGCTCGGCTCGAACCTTAGCAGACCGAGCCAACTCAGGGTTTTTTTTCCCTCAAATTTAAATTTTTTTTCCTCAAGCGGCTAAAATAGCTACATGCACGAAGCATGCAGTTTTATTTAAATTTTTTTTTAACGGGCAGCTCATATGTGCCGGCCCAGGCTCGGGCTTGGGTCGACTCCCCAAAATGGGGCTCGGTCCGAACCTCGATGCTGTAGAACCAAACTCGAGCGGACAAATTTTTTTGCCATTCCTAAGGACTTTATTTTCTTGAATAATCTAATTTAGGAAATTACTCAACTCAATATAATTTTCCATTTTCTTTTTGCGGGTTGGTTATCCAAAAACTTCCCGTTAAATTTCAAATGGGACATTCTTACACAATCAACTATAATGAAAAATATAATATAATATCTTTGCCGTATCATTTGTTCATAGTTTGAACAGTTCACAACTCCAAATGGATCCAAACTAAATTTGACCCACTGCTCTGAGCCCTAAACCAGATTACACGGATGGCCCAATAGAAGTCCATAATTAGAACTCGAAGGATCCGACCCATAAACGAATAGGGGAAAATACTAATTTAAAAATAGCTTTTTCTATGTCACCGACATCATCACCAGTTTTGCTCTGGTTTATTAATTAGTGCTTATTTGGGAGCAATTTTTTCTTGATTTTAATCAAAATTTTGACTGTTAGAGCCGTAATAATTGACTCAAATATCAAAATTTTGTTTGACTTGGTCAAAATAAGTGGCTGATCATACTATTTAACGGTAAGAATTTTACTAAAAATTTGTTAAGAATGGCTCCCAAACATGCCCTTAATTTTTTTACCTCATTAAACCCTCCTAAATCCCAACGTTAACCGAACGTTGCTACTGAAGTTTAGACTTTTGCAATGAACTTTTAGATCAAAGGAAAATTATATTCATACCACAGTTTTTATTTCTTGTACCACATTTTAATTGTACTAAGAATTCTTAATTTTTGCTCATTATAACTCCGTAACGATTTTGTGTCATTTTTATCCTCAAACGTTCTATTAATATATTTTGTATTTGATAATAATTTATATTCAAAAAGTTTATTGAGATGGTGTAAAACAACTTTTTTTTTTAATCATAATTTTTTAAAGTAAATAATCAAATCAAGTACAAAATGTACTAATTTATGAAAGATTGAAATAAGAATACGATGGAAAAATGCAGTAAAAATAATTACTACAAAGGTANTAAAACAACTTTTTTTTTTCATCATAATTTTTAAAAGTAAATAATCAAATCAAGTACAAAATGTACTAATTAATGAAAGATTGAAATAAGAATACGATGGAAAAATGCAGTAAAAATAATTACTACAAAGGTAAAATTTGAAGAGCTAATAAATAAAAAAATATGGTGCCAATACAATTGCCATAGATCAAATAATTCAAACCCATTTTTATATGTTTTATATAGCATTCATTGCATAAAAAGAGAATTAAATCAACCAAGACTATTGATCTTTCATGCAAAATCAAATTTTGGAATCGTATTTTAATATGGATTTATCTATGTGTACATAGATGTATACATAAGTGTGTACATAATGTGAGTGTGGTGGGACCCATGTATATAGATGTGTGTACATAATGTGAGTGTGGTGGGATCCGTGTACATAGATGTACATATAAGCGTGTTGTCGCGCGGGTCCCACCCAATTATAAAGATAAATTTGGAAAAAATAATGTTTTGAATAATATTTTTTTAGGAATGTGTGAATAATATTCAGTATTAAAAAAATTTATTTACGATATAATATTTTATTATGTAAATATATAGTTAAAACTATGAGAAATAAAGAATTTTGCTTTAAAAATTAAACTACCTGTATAATAATTTTGTACAAATAATTTGACAATATACGAGACGTAAACATTCTGGTCATGGATTTGAATAAAACTATTGGTCAAACTATTTGCCAATTCATGAATGGTCAAGTAATTGTACCTATCATGGGCTAAAGATCACAGTGAAAAAGTTAAATTCAAATTTTCTTTTCCTGACACATACAAAGAAGAATCTTGCTACACGAATCTTGACATGATGCCACGTCGTGGAATAGATATTTCTGACAAAATGACTTTATAATAGGAAGTTCGCTAGCTCGAATGATTCGGACTCGGCCCAGAAAAGTCAGAGCCGAGGCTGAAGTTGAGCCCCATTTTGGGGCACCGACTGGAGCCCAGGCCGGTCCGTAATTAAAAAATATAAAAAAATGAGGCACACAACTGCTTAGCTGCCTGTAGCCTGCTTACTTTAGTAGGCAGGCTGTTTGCTGCCTGACAAGCACAGGAAAATAAATTCGAACCGTCTCGGCTCGGGTAAAAAAAAGCTCGAATCAAGTCCAAGCTTTTTTTTTTTTTGATTGGGCCCAGCTCGGCTTGTTGACATAGCTACTTTATTGTAAGTAGAAGAGGAAATTACAAGAAATGTCCATTTTTACATCGTCATTTGTAACAATGTTCATTTTGTAATATTTTAGACCAAAATCCTCTTGTTAATAATTTATAATTTCACACTAAAAACAAATACGTGCATACAATTAAATTTTTATTGGCCAATAAAATTTTGACACATAACACGCTCTACTTATTTTAAAAATACACATATCAAATCACAATAAATGATTTTTTTTCATTGGCACAAATATAAAATATCAAAAGCTATATTTCAAATGTCGAGAACTTTCTGAAATGTAGATAATTCTCATTTTTGTAATGAAATTTCGTTTTAGATAAATGAACTATCAAGATGAATATGGTTCAAATATCGATAATAACTTTTAAAATACTGAGAATATCATTTTAATATAACTTCTCACTATTTATTCTTTTCGAAATTCGTGATAAATTGAGAAAAAAATTGATTCATTTTTCATTAAGGTATAATAGACCATTTAATACTAAATTTGATCATTTTTGTAAGGATTATCAAAATTAGATACACAAGCATGAAATAAGCCGTTTTTGTAAATTCCCCTAAGAAGAATAGATTCCACAAAAATTTAAAAATGGAAATGAGATTTTGCAATTTAATGGGTTCTCAAACAATATGAAATACTGGTTCCGGCGGGTATCACTCTCATATTTCAAAGACGACGCCGTTTCTAGGGGTTTCAGAGTGGAATCCTATGAATATGATGGGTATTTCGTGGTTTGCTTGATGGGGTTGTCTGTAATGTCTACATTATCTATAATTCTTAAGGACCCGCTCTGGACTGCTGTCGAAGCCAGGCCTTTTGACGTTATACCTCAGAAAGGTACCTCATTGTCCTCTCTCTCAGGTTTTATGGAGTTGATCGAGAACTATTGTTTTATTTCACTGCATGTTAAAACTGAGATGTGTAAAATAGCAAATACATCGTAAATGAGACAATGTCTGTACAGTTTGGAAAACTAGCAGGTCAATGTTGACCATGAATTCCTAATTCTGGCTCTGGAACTGAGATATTAATAGACTTCCATGTAGACAGTTAACTGATTCAGTCATGTCATCGACCATAAACCATCTCGTTTTAAGCATCTAGGCTCTAGCTGAAACAAAGAAATCTGGAAAATAGAAATGTACTTAAGTGTTCATTCTTGTAGTGCTGTAAACAGACCCTCCAACTTTTGAAATTTTTATAAAATCATGTTTCATATTGATTGAAATCTAAATTTTAATTTAAATCAAAATTACCAATTAATTTTAATAACATATTTCATGGAATCCATAAATGTTATAACTTTTATCAAAATTTACTAAAAAATTGATTTTAATCTCCACCAAACAGAGACAAAATCACAATAAATTTGAATATCGATAATTACCAATTAATTTTAATAACATATTTAATGGAATCCATAACTATTTAACTTTTATATCAAAATTTACTAAAAATTTGATTTTAATCTTCACCAAATAGGTATAATTTTCCAGTTGGAAAATGTTGAAATTTTAAGTTTTTTGGTGTTTGTTTGACTTTGTTGCACATGTAAATTGTTCATTAAAGGGGGAAAAAATTACAATTTGGGAAAAAGAAAATTTATTCAATCCACGAAATTCATTAGGATTTATAATCTTTTAAGATCTATCAAAATTTTAGTTGAGGACACCTCAGAAAAATTTTGATTCATTAAATTGAATAAAATGAGTGTTTCATGCACATCTTCTATGCCTAATTCTCCTGTTATGCTTTATTTCCTTTGGCAGCAACAAATCAAGATGATGATCTTTCCCAGCCTGTTGAGGTGCCGGGATAAACTACTCGGTTCCTATGGGGTTCGATAGATAATCTTGTCTTAGTAGGTTAGAGTCACTTGTGTCGTAGAGAACTACCCCAAAAGCCTTTGTCCTACCTCATATCCAAGTTACGGAGCTACGTAGCCCTTCACAAATGCTGTGGACCCTATGCATAATTATACCATAATACCTTGACACATCTCAAGTCTGGTTACACAAGCTCCTCCAATTGTAGCTACTTAGTTTGGATATCTATCCTTTATCGGTTTAGGGAACAGGATATTGACATTAGCCTAGGCTTTCCTTTATGCTCTTCTCACCATTAGGATCCTACTTGATCGTGGGTGGAGTTGTAGGAATATGCTGAAGAATGTAAGTTGTTAGGTAATTTGAGTCAGTTAACACTACCTCCATATGTTTATCTCTATCTGGTTCACAACTATGATGATCATGGCAAGCTTTTCTACTGTGATCAAGATCAAACTTTTTTGCAGAAAATACCTTGGTTGATAATGAAGACCGATAATTATTTTTTACCATCTCTCTTCTCGATCCCATCATTCGAGGAAGAATTAAGTAACCTCAGATAAAGCAACTGTTTTCCACTTTTCGAGCTGGTGCTTATTCCATCCGACAAATTCTGTCAGGGGGCTTATCAGCAGATAGTATCAAGCTTATTTAGCTAAAGCAGTCGAAAAACTAGGCTTCCAAATCCAGGTTTTCGACACATGAACTGGTCCTTTCCAACACGTGTTAGAGCAGATTTCAACATGTACCATTAAAGAGACTTTGCTACCACAGATCAACCTAAAGGAGCCCATTGTCACCCCCACCAGCAAAATAGAAGACGAAAGTCGTGCTATTGACATCTTTAAGTTCTGGCTACTCGGAGGAATGAGGAACATGTATTGTGAATATACTACTATCACAGGAGAGGTAATTTCTATTTACCAAATGAGCCATGAAGAGTATCAACAAACGGAGAAACAACCACACAATAGAAAGGCATGAGCAAAGATGTACTTGCTTAGCTTGATGGATAAATTGGCAACAAGCTCTTGGTCTACTTTTGGTTATGGAGGTCTGAAGCCATGGATACTTTACAAGCTTGAAAATCGAACAGCCCCTGATCCACCCTGTCCACGAGCCATGTCGATGGTCATCAATGGCTTTACCAAAAAAAAAGAAAAGAAAAATCGATCTTGTCAAATTATTATCTCCATACTTAGCTTTCAATAATTTCCCACGTGCCTTTCAAGTCTTCAACCAGGTCGAAAACCCAAGTACTGATCGTCATAATCAAATCATCAGAGAACGTTCGTGTTGTGAAAATTTGGGGAAAGCAATTTGTATTATTTAACCTAATGGAGAATTCTCTTATCATGCCTGAAGGGCACCCGTATACATATCTTATTAATGGCTGTGCAAAAGGTAGGTTGTTAAAGAGTATGTGAAAAGGTTCATGGGAAAGTTTGAAAAATGGGTTCTGTTGGAATGCATTTGTTTGTACTGGTTTATATAAAAAGTGGAGGGGAGGATAACATACGGTAAGCAGGCGAGGTTACTCTTTGATGAAATGCGTGACAAAAATGTTGTCATATGGAATTATGAGCTTTCGTAGTGTTTTAGGAATGGAGATGTCAGTGCGGCACAAAGAGTTTTTGAGGCGATACCAGAGAGGAATGTGGTTTCTTGGACTACCATGATTGTTGGATGTGCAAAATGGGAGGTGTAAGCAATCTTTGGCATTGTTTCTTGAGATGGGGAGAGATGAATGGAGTTTGACCAGTGACCATAGTGGTGGTGCTTTCAGTATATGTCGATTTGGATTCATTTATAGGTTGTTGAATCTTTAAATCATAGAGGGCAGCTGGTGTTGGTATCACTGAACAACGCACTGATATATGTTATACGACCAATTTTTGATCAACCACGAACAACAATGCCCAAAGTTGTTTTCGGTTATCTTGAGAGTTTTTCCAAGTTATCCTCATCGGGTTCCCTTGTCGGGCTTAATTGCCACACGTCCACGTCATCTCGAGTTTTTACTTTTGTCCCGTTCTCCATTTCAAAATACATACTCTAGTAAGACTCTACTTCCATCTTCAAGCTTACCCAACTCGAACTAGCTTACAACTTCTACTTATATTAAAATACTCAAGTCTTTTACATCTCTTAAACATATAAGGCTTCAAGTAGCACAATTCTATCAAGATTATCTCTATAAATACGGGTTCTAATTCATTATTCGCGTACTTTTACATTCAATTTAAAGTCTCACGCTTCTATTTTCTCCCTTTCGCCGATTTAAGTATCGGAGGGGCGATGAAGTCACACTTTAACGCATTGTTTCATGCACTGAAGATTCCTTTCGTGATTATCCTCAATCATCAAGCTTGAGAATCAATCGATGACGATTTTTGTTAACATCAATGTGTATGCTAGTTGTGATGTAGCCCATCTTTGTCTATCATTAATCTAAAACTCTGTTTGCCACAATAAGATTTTCTACCACACATTCACTCAATAAAATACTCTACACACAAACCAATAAAGTTACTTTAAATTTCAACCACACATTTTCCAAAAAATAATATTCGAAACTCCATTATTCTCCCAATAATGAGAGACAAACAAGCTCGTAATTGAGGCAGCATTTGGTGTATTTAAAACGATGGAGAGGCGGACTATTGTTCCTTGAACAAGTATGATCATAGATTTTGCAAAACAGGGGTATGGAAATTATGCACTCAGTAATTAGTATCTTCCAGTGGATAGAAAGCATAGGAAACATTACATCAGACCTGATGAAGTAACATGCAGCCATGCTGGTTATGTCAATGAGGGACGCCATTACTTTAAAAGAGTATGACTGAAACTTGGGGTATTGAGCCGAGGATAGATCATTATGGGTGCATGGTTGATCTCTTGACCCGTCTGGGCTATTCAATGAAGCAGAAGGGCTTGTGAAATCTATGCCAATGAAGTCAAATGATGCAGGCGTGGGTTGCCATTCTTGTTGGGTGCAGCATTTACAAAGATGTTGATCAAGCTTCTGATGTAGCTCAAAGATTGACTATGGAACTTGACCCTGAGCAAGCTACTGGCTACTTTGTGATATTGTCAAATGAGCATGCTAGTGCCAAGAGGTGGCAAGAAGTGATTACTGTGAGGAAGAAGATGGTTAAAATGAAAACGAAGAAGCATTTTTAAAACTCATTTTTCTTCAAATTCATTTTCAATAACGTATTTCATGAAATCCACAATTTTTATCAAATTTTCAACTATATATTTTATCAATTTTCATAAAAATCTAATAAAAATCGAATTTTAACTAAACCAAACAGAAGCTTATTAAAGAAAAATTCAAGTTTAATGATCTCATTCTAAAATAAATGATAATATATATTACAATAATCAATTCAAAATATTCCATTAATTATTAAGGACAAAGGAAATATTAAAAATGAACATTTTAAAAACCCAACTCAAAAGACCTAACTAAACCATCAAAATAACTGATTGATGAAATAGCCAAGCCTTTTCCACACGTGTGAGAGAGTCAGTGGTTTTCATCCCAAATCATAACCAATTAAATGGATGATATATATCTTATCTAGTGGGCAATATTAAAAGTAGCACGTGCGAGTGTGTGTACGTGTGGGCCCCTATAAATTTCTATGAATCTAATATTACTCGTTTAGAGATCTTCACGTGACGTGGCCTTCCCTCTATCTCAAACCAAATATCTTCCACTTTTACCCTCTCTTTACTCTCCACGTAATCACTTTTTCTATAATGCGCCCCTACCTCACCACACGACACCTCAGTTCATCCTCGCCTTTTAATTCAAATATCTAACGGTTCAGGACCTTGACAAGTAGGCAAGCGTAAGTTAGCATTCACCACTACCGAATAAAAAAGCGCCATTGAAAAAATGACAGTATTATTAATTTATTCGAAAAGCTGAAAAAAAGAACACAATAAGTAGAGGCAGAAGTCTTCTTTCTCTTTCTTTTATTGATACAAATGAGAGTTTTATTGTATATTCATACAGATAAACTTAGGCTGGTCGGGGGTGAATGCTAACGTGTGCCGGATCGGGGTTTGGATTTTTTTTCTTTTTTTTTGAAGCGGCGGCGTTGAGTAATATTTGCAGTATAGGTTAAAGTGGTTGCGGAAATTGACTTCTCGCTTGCCGTTTATGGATGGAGAATCTTTGTGCTTGTTGATAATTTACGTCGTTTAGGTACCCCACAGTTAAACCTACCCGCCCTTTAGTGTTTTTCTTTACAGGAAGTAATATCTAATTTGATTAGGGGATTTTGTAATGAATCACGATCTGTAAAATGGGAATTTTTGGGGGAATTGTAATTTATGGCCTAAGTATGTATAGTTAAAATTGAGGGTTTTATTTTTATTATTGCACTTTTTGGGACCAAAATATGGAATTCTAGTATTTTTGTTCAATTTTTTCGAGGGGAGAGGGGGTGATGGAGAAGAGTGAGATAGGGAAGAGCGGGGAAGGATTTATTGATAGGAGTAAGGTGAGGATTTTGGTTTGCGATAATGATACGAAGAGTTCCGAGGAGGTTCTTACGCTTCTCTGTAAATGTTCTTATCAAGGTAATATTCTACTTTTTTCATTTCTTATTTTTTGCTTAGATTATTTCTCGATTTGGTCTGTGCTTTAATTATGAGTTCAGGTTTATATGTGCATTTTTATTGAATTTTCTGTGAAATTTGATTCTGTTTCTGAATTACTTAGTTCTTCGGTTTGGCTATATGGAGTACTTAACCTGAATTAAATCATTGCAAATCATTGATTCTTCAATTGATAGTGCTTTACGATTGTACACCCTTAGTAGTTGAAGTTAGCAGCCATAGAGGGGTCAGAGAAGAGGTAACCTACATAAGGTTTAAAAGCATCACTTGCTTGGAGGAGGTATACATGAATTTTTTTGTCTGGTATGGCAACATATTAGCCAATTTACGAATTGCTAGTGAACTCTATTGACTCTCCTAAATACCTCCTAATGTTTGAGGGAACTTCTATGACTTTAAAAGCTTATGGGAAAACTACCCAGCTAACTAGCTCCCAATCATTCGTATAAGCTTCTCCTGTGTCAATCTATGCATTTAAATGACAAGATGATATTCACATGCTTGTTCTGAATGTGGATAACTGGTGATTTTCAGTGACTTCAGTGAGGTCTCCAAGACAAGTGATTGATGCACTAAATGCCGAAGGGCCTGACATAGACATCATTCTTTCTGAAGTTGACCTTCCTATGTCCAAAGGACTGAAGATGTTGAAATACATCATGAGGGACAAAGAGTTACGACGCATTCCGGTGATCAGTAAGTTTAACTTTTGTTTCTTTGTGCATCTTGTTAAGATGTTTGTGTTTATGCAATAATAGGTTGATTGTCATTCTCTTGATGCTTAATTCCAGTGATGTCAGCACAAGATGAGGTCTCGATTGTTGTCAAGTGCCTGAAATTTGGAGCAGCTGACTATCTTGTCAAGCCATTACGAACCAATGAGTTATTAAATTTGTGGACTCATATGTGGAGAAGAAGGCGAATGGCAAGTACACTTTAATTATGTTGCTTATTTGTTTCCAAAGTATACATGTAAGTGGTTAAATTTGTGGACTCATAAGTGGAGAAGAAGGATAATGGCAAGTACACTTTAACTATGTTGCTTATTTGTTTCCAAAGTATACATGTAAGTGGAGTTAAGGTAGTATTTCAGAGGTCATAATTCAGACACATCCAAAGTAGATGTGAAAAACTAAAAGACCAAAGTTTTATGCTATCTACTCATTCAAATAGAAACACATTTTATTCATGGGTTCTACTAACTCAATTAACACCTCTTTATTTTTCATGTTCATTCTGAAATTGCATACCTGGGATGTCATGCATATGTATTAATGTGCTCTTATGCACTGTAATTTAGTCATCATTTACTTCTCTGTCTCAATTTTTTATGTAACTTTCTGCATCTCTTCTTTACATGGACAGCTTGGACTAGCAGAGAAGAACATTGTGAATTATGATTTTGATATGGTTGTATCGGATCCTAGTGATGCTAATACCAACAGCACTACTCTGTTCTCCGATGACACGGATGACAAGTCTCGAAAAAGTATCCATCCGGAGGCTTGTGTTTCGACTCATCAGGAAGATGAGGTGAGTTTGACATGGCGGTCTAGGTAATGATTCAAAAAATCTAAATATATGCTTAATCTGAAATCATATATGGTGCGGACTAGTCTTGTTGATGCATTATGTTGCAAATTTGGTCATACAAGGGAACATTAGGCATCTGAAAATTTCTTCTTTTAATACCTGTCATTGAAGTAAACTCTAGCAGTGACTGTCATTCTACATTTTTTCAATGTAGTAGATGTAAATGAAGGTACTTTTTGCATTGCTATTGTTTTTTTTTTTTTTTTTTTTTTTTGGTTTTTAGTGTAGGCACTTGTATTTTTTTTTTTTTTTAATGCATTACCTCATTCATTTAGTGCGTGTAGCACTGTGGTTGGGTGTGGGTGTGGTGTGGGTGGATGTGTGTTGAGGGGTGAAGGAAAGCTGAGCAATGCATATGCAATATATTTTTGTGTAGAGTAGCTACTTAAATAGCTAAAAACCCAGCCTCACCTAGACAGCATGTTCCGTCCACTTCTAATACGATTTTTCCACCGTTTGTGATCTACAAAATGAATAGTTTCTACTGGCTCCATTGACACATGGATGCATTGGTATTCAAGTTCCTTCTAAGTTTCCACTGTACACACTCCATTTCTCAGCTTCTAGAGTTATTCGAATACAAACTAGGGATCAAATGGGATGTTTCTGCTGGAAGTTCAAACTCTCCTGATCGTATTTTAACATTGTCACGTGATAGTTTGTTTCACCAGAGATTATTGACCATGATTTTCAAAATAGCAATTTATGCTGTAATTAACAAGCAACTTTATTTTTTTGATAATCTTTAAATGACATTATAACCATATGCATATGTTCATTTCTACTTCTACATTTCCAGAGTAATGCTACTGCTACTCCTACTCCTATTGAGACTCCAACTGGGGCCTCTTCAGAGTGTCAGCCTGATGTGCCAGGAATTAGTGACAGGCAGACAGGTAAATGGCTTTCGTGATATTTAATCAACTTACAATTCATAAAGAATGAGTGTTGCTGTCCAGATACTTTGCACGCCGCTGTTATAATGTATTGTTTCACAATGCTTTTGAAGTTTGGTCTAACTTTTCTATTACATGGCTATTTATATTTAAATTGATGGTCATAGGATTATCGTTCTTGTTTGTTTAATGAATCTCAGTCTTTTACATTCCTTTATTGGACACAGGCAGAGAAGTGCTTCATTCATTATTCTCTATTCATGTGGCCAAATAGCTTCCCGGATTTATTGGTATTGCTAATTCGTAATTACACACATCAGAGTTTTAGAATTTGAAAACAAAATTCTATAGTTGAGATGAGAAGAAAAAATATTGTTGAACTCTGTGTATTCAAGATGACAAACGTTCTGTTGAAAACACAAAATAGCAGTGCAGGCATGCTTTTGAAGTAAATTTTAGTATATGAAGAGTAATTTGTTAGACTGAACTTAGAAATAGGAATTAGATTGTTGTTTATTGAATGGGGTATATATACGTTAACTATGTGAATGGCCATGTCATTTAAACATATTAAAGGCCTCACTTCCATTACAAGGAGATATTTCTATGTCGTCATCCAAGTCTTGTAAATAATTTCATCATGCACCATATTTTATCTTCCTATAAAAATTTTGAGACAGTTCTATAGGTTGAATTCAAATTAACTTGAATATCTGTCAGCTCGTAATGCTTTTGATTTTCAGTCATTTTTTTCTTGTTTGTCATAAGTTTCACATTACTCTATGATTAGTTAAAAAAAATTTGGATGTGCATTGAATTTCTTGTGAAGATTTTGACTGGATCTCCTTGCCATAAATCAGTAAATAATTAAGGAACTCTCCATAATGCACTAGAAATATAATTGTATAGCATTAAGAAGCAAAGGATTTCCAACTTTTGCCTACTTATTCAAGTTTTCTGATTTCCCGTTATATATGCCTAAAAATCTATCAGGGAAAATTTCATCATTTCCAAAGAAGAGTGAGTTAAAGATAGGCGAGTCTTCGGCCTTTTTCACATACATCAAATCAAGCACACCCAAAAGCAACAACCATGGGGATGCCTCTGTTTGTGAAAATGTGCCTCAGAACTTGAGGATCAAGGAGAAGCTCACTACAATGAATGGGCAAGTGGGTGTTGATATCCAAGGACATGACAACAGAGATTCTGTGGAAAGTCATTCTCAAGGAGATGATTATCCAAGCAGTAATAGTATCCCTGATTCTTTTTCTATGGAGAGATCTTGTACTCCTCCCATATCGCTGGAAACCTCTCGACAGAGGAACTCAAATGAGGAGTTTTCTCAGGTGCATATGCATCCAAGAAATGGATCTCCCAATGATGGTGTAGGTTTCCATACAAATCCTGCCTATCCTTATTATATGCCAGGAGTAATGAATCAATTTATGATGTCATCAGCGGCTATGTATCAAAAGAACCCACAACCACAAGATCTGCACTACCACGCCAATTCTGCTATATTACCTCAATACAATCATAATCCACACTATGCTAGTCATGTCCCTGGAATGGCATCTTATCCTTACTACCCTGTTGGTATATGCCTACACCCTGGCCAGATGCCTACAACAATGCATACATGGTCCTCACATGGAAGTGCATCCTCTAATGAAGGAAAGTTTAGCAATGTTGATCGTAGAGAGGCCGCTTTAATGAAATTCAAGCAGAAGCGGAAGGAGAGATGTTTTGACAAGAGGATCAGGTATGTCAACCGTAAACGACTTGCGGAACGTAGACCTCGTGTGAAGGGACAGTTTGTTCGAAAGGTAAATGGTGTTAATGTAGATCTTAATGGGCTACCAGCATCAGCAGAAGATGATGATGAAGAAGAAGAGGAAGATGGTGAGGAGGACCAAACAGCTAATATGGATTCTTTGCCAGAGGATGATGCTTGCCACTAATAAACTTCATTTAGAAGGTGTACACTCTTTCTGGTCATTTTCCTTCATCATGATACAGCTATACTTGAGGGTTTCTCATGTCTTAATCTTTCTACATGCTGCAGTCTATAAATTTATGTGGTTGTGTGATGTTGGTTAATATTCCATACAAGACAGTGGACCTCGTTCGAGTTTCTAGCCAAGTGCTTTTCCTTATCCACTAGATTGGCAACTTGATGTACTAGATTGCAATCTCTTAGATTAAACCGAATCTACTCACTTGGTCACATTGGCTGAGAGGTTTTGAACTTGTAGAGCCATTCTTAAGAGATTCTCACCAGGGCCTGGCATCAGAATCCTTTCATAATCTCTTCAGTCTGACCGAAGTGTTTTCCTTGAATACTGGACTTTCTGTGACCTCTCAGTAGAGGAAAAGGTAAAATTAATGTGTGGTGTCATTGTTTAAAAACAGACCATTGTCACAGTTTATGAAAAACTTTATAATGTAAACATATGGCTCTGGATATGACCTGGCTGCTGCTCGTGATTTGGTGCATCACAAGGTCGCATCTGAACTATAGGAACAATTTGCTTTAAGTACTTTGTTGCCTCGTTAACTGCTGCTCTTTTAGGATAAAAGTTTACACTATTGGCATACTAGTCCTTGTGCATGATCGATTTTGATACTTGTTGAGAAAGGTTTGGTGAGTTGCAGCTGCATATCCTCAATTTGTTAATATTTTCCCGCCGTGATGATTGAAATGATATCGATTAAGTTTCAAATTCAAGGCATGACTAGTGATGCACAGACATTTAAGCAGAAACACCACATACAAAGGTGCCCTCAGTAGTTGGATTGGGCTGTAAAATCCCCATGTTTCTTTGTATTTCCGCTGCATAATGTGTTCACAGTACAATGTAAAGTTCCACTCTAGATCATCTTCCTGCTACTATCGTTGGTTTTTGCTAAAACTAGGTTCTGTTAGATGTTCATTGGTTGCATTGTGGATCCTTTGATCTGGATTGTCTGATGGTCGTGTTCGGTATGTTTTGATTGGTTTGGCTTGTCGTGTTTTGTATGCTATGTGGACTGGAAACTCCAAGCTTGTCGGTGGACCTTTTGCACTGTGACCACATTCCAGCCGCTGAACATTGCTTGATAGGTGTTGTCGGGGGCTGCTTAGACAACGGTGAAAGGATTACTCAAACCAAAGAAACCCCAGAGCATTTTCTTGGTACTCTTGAACTATTCGAAAGCCTGCGCAAGTCAGAATTTGGTACTAAATTATGGTGGTGCTATTGAATTTTCATGGAAAAACTTGGGCAGTCAAAATCATTTTCATTTTTTCTTATTTTTTTCTTTTTCCTGTGCAAGCAGTCCGCAGTCTGAATGTCACCAGAACCATCGGGAAGTAGCTCATTGAAATTTGCATTGAATCTTAGCGATAAATGGGACTAAACTATCTGCATTTTTGATTGGATAAAATTAACGCGAGCATTGATCCATGGATACAAATTGAAGGTGCATTATTGTGACAAATCACCAATTTTCCCATTGTGAAAACAAAATAAAACAAGTCATTTATAGGCATTATTAAAAGGCTTTTACATCGTGTTTTTTTTTTTTTTTTTCACTTTTTGTCCACGAGGATTAAGCTTAAAGAAATGCAACATTGTTTGACTAAAAGGATAAAATTCTGATAAACTAAGTGCACGATTCTTCAAAATACCATGTGAACTTTAACTTGTCTTTCCGTATGCTACTCCTTTGATATTGAAGGACGCGTCATTATTTCAAATTCAACGGGGTTTCATTGAATACTTTACTACTAGAATCCCTTGATTTAGTTCCTGCTCTCAAATTAGATTTAAGCATGTCACACAAGGTTGTATCAAAAAATGCAGCCTTCACACTACGAATCTAGGATACATAGAGCAAGTGGATGGTTGTGACTTGTGAGACCCATACCGAGAAAATGGCAATGGCACGTATGACGTCTTGGTTGATGCCATGTCATGGTTGAAGGCGTGAGGGATGTTAGGACAATTCACAGATTCAAGAAGAAATGTAGCAAGATATTGAGTTGGTTTTATAATGCAGTAGTAATCGAGGCATAAGGATGCTGGATTTACTTGATAGCAGCATAGTAAGACGGAATTCGAGATGCAGATTAGATTTGGCATTGATCGACAGATTGATGCAGGCAAGTGTTCGGCAACATTGAAACCTTATTGTCCAACTGATTTTAATCTACATGTTTAGTGTATTTTGATACATGAGGGAGGCATGTGAGGATGGTTACGAGTAGTTTTCCTTTGTGTTTGAAAGTTGGGGCAGTTGTAGGCCATGTTGATGTGGGGCTAAAAAAAATGTCAAAATGACCCTAGCAGTTCGGGGGTGTCAACTGCCATCCGAATTTGCTTATTTATTTGGCTGAGAGGCAGATTGTTAGTGATGAGACAATAGAGTGTGTACATATTTCTTTGTTTTTAGTAAAAAATAAAGTTGGGATGGTCCTTGTAAAATCTATATTTCAGTGCTTGCTTTACATATTTGAATCTTCTGCATTTACTTAGAAAAAATCCGTGTGTTTTCGTTACTATCATTGCATAAAATGTGTATTGGTTGGTTGGGGATGGAAAATCTCGCTATCGCAGGGAACACGAATAGTCTTGTGTAGGGGCGGACCTAGCACTTAACGAACCCTCGTGGCAGCCCGTGCTGGGTCCATCGGGAGCTTGAAGGTCTGTCGGGAAGAATGAAGGAGGTAGTTGGAGCCGATGAAGTTTTTTTATTTTTTCCCCTTTATTATTTTGGTTTGGCCCTTTGGTTTGGTTTAGGCCATTTTTTAAAACAATAATACCCAATGAGTTGGGCCAATTTACAACCAATTAGCCACGATCAAAACCAAATCCATTCCATATCCCCAATTCAAAAATTGAAACCCAACAATCAAACCATAAAGAGGGAGATGACCGGCGAATGCGATTGGTCATGCGATGCCTTTGCGTTGCTGTTTGTGTCTGTTCGACTGGTCCTGTGCAGCTATATGTGCACTGGCTCTCCACCTCTCTGACCGTTCGGCACGACGTCCAGCAGTCCGACCTCATTTTTTTGTTTTGTTTTGTTTTTGTTTTTGTTCGTTCATTGTATAGTTAATTTGTTTGATTTGTTATTTATGTTTTATAAATTATGTTTAGAGTTTAGGAATGTGTTTGTAATTTGTGAATTGAGCCTGTAAACTGTAGTTTTTAGTTTTTGAATTTGTGAATGGAGCATGTAGACTGTAGTTTGTGATTTGTGAATTGAGCATGTAGCTTGTCGACCGTGATTGTGATTTGTGAATTTAGGTTTAATGTTTTTAGGAAATTAAGGATAAGTGAAAAAATTAATGGAAAAAATGTTGGGTATTTCTTTAGTATTTTTGGTTGTATTGAATTAATTTTTCATATATATACAATTTTTACGTTTTAGTGCGTTTAAATATATATTGAATAATTTTTAATATTATTTAATTAAATATTAATAATCGATCTCGCTCTTACGATTGCTGATTGGTTAACGTCCGCTCGAGCTTAGC
Source organism: Fraxinus quadrangulata (assembly GCA_903798255.1). Classification (NCBI taxonomy): domain Eukaryota; kingdom Viridiplantae; phylum Streptophyta; class Magnoliopsida; order Lamiales; family Oleaceae; genus Fraxinus; species Fraxinus quadrangulata. Next base: position 138,709 of record CAIGRB010107912.1, read on the forward strand.
GTCAATGTTGAGTCTGCCGCTTATCTTGTGACAATGGTTGTTATAGTATTGTAAATGCATACTTGCGACCACACTATGGATTCTAGCTTCATAGTAGTTTAAAATTAACTAAATTATTTTAATTTTTCAAATTTACGACACATGGGGGAGCAGACAGGATCCCCCAACACATGGGTGGTACCAAATAATGTTCTCATCACGTGAGCAAATACATTCATGGAAGAAAAAAAATCTAAATATTCACCTTTTAAAAAATCTAAATTTATAAATTATAATTTGAAAATGACATTATCGTACGCACAATATGTAATGTGTTCCTAACACGAAACTTCTTGTAATTTTATTTACATTAAAATTTTAGTTAATTGATTTGAGGCAGACTGCTCTTCTACTAGACCTGTCGAAATAAAGATTTTGATACTAATTTGCTTCTTACAAATCGTCATTCTCGTACAATATTTTTCAATCAACCTGAAAAATGAAAATAATTCCTTAAAATTCAATAACTAACCTAATTACTAATTAGGTTTAAACGTACTTTAAAAAAAAATGAAGCAAAAAGGTGTTTAATTAAGGTGGAAGAAGAAAACAAGGCGCAAGAGGAGGCGGGTCCGGCGGGATCCCATTCTCCACTGGCAGTGGCACCCCCGTCTTCATTCACTTCATCAATCCCATTTTCCAGTTTTCTTTCTCTATCAAACCCAATAATTCGTGCTTCTTCTTCTCTTTCTCCACGCCAAATTTCATGCTCAAATGAATAATTATACATAATCTTTGTCATTTCTCGAGAGAGGGATAGAAAGAGAGATTCAGCCCATACACAATCACACAGAGAGCTTTAGTTTTACATATGGGTTCAGACAGCACGTCTAATGCTCAAAAAAGGACCTCCACAGGACTCCCGACAACCACCGCTGCCGCCGCAAACGGCGGTGCCCGCGGCCGTGCCAATTTGATTCTTCCTCGGAGTCGGCAGATCCATAAGACGTTTAATAATATCAAAATCACTATACTGTGCTTACTTGTTACAATTCTCGTACTCCGTGGTACAATCGGTTTTGGGAATCTTGCTTCTACAGAGGCTGATGCTGAGAATCAGCTTTTAATCGAGGAGACAAACCGTATCCTTGCCGAGATCCGATCGGATAAAGACCCGAACGACCCGGATGATCAATCCGAAGAATTGTTTAATCCGAATATTACTTATAGTTTAGGGCCGAAAATTAGCTCCTGGGATGCAGACCGCAGGACGTGGCTTCGGAAAACCCCTCAATTCCCGAATTATGTTCACAAAAAAGCTAGGATTTTGCTTGTCACAGGGTCCCCTCCGAACCCTTGTGATAATGCAATTGGGGATCATTACTTATTGAAGGGTATTAAGAATAAGATTGATTATTGTAGAATTCATGGGATTGAGATTGTGTACAATATGGCTCATCTGGATATGGAAATGGCGGGGTACTGGGCGAAGCTGCCATTGATTCGAAGGCTCATGTTGTCCCATCCTGAAGTGGAGTGGATTTGGTGGATGGATAGTGATGCATTGTTTACTGATATGACGTTTGAGATACCTCTTTCGAAATATAATGAGTTTAATCTCGTTATCCATGGGTACCCTGATTTGTTGTTCGATCAAAAATCCTGGATCGCATTGAACACAGGTAGTTTCTTGTTTAGGAATTGCCAGTGGTCTTTGGATTTGTTGGACGCTTGGGCACCTATGGGGCCTAAGGGTCCGATTCGAGAGGAGGCTGGGAAGATATTAACTGCAAATTTGAAGGGCCGCCCAGCATTTGAGGCAGATGATCAGTCTGCACTGATATACTTGTTGATTTCAAAGAGGGATGAGTGGATGAGCAAGGTGTTCGTCGAGAACTCGTACTATTTGCATGGATATTGGGCTGGATTGGTGGATCGGTACGAGGAAATGATCGAGAAGTACCATCCAGGGTTGGGCGATGAGAGGTGGCCATTCGTGACTCATTTTGTTGGTTGCAAACCTTGTGGGAGTTATGGGGATTACCCGGTTGAGAGGTGCTTGAAGAGTATGGAGAGAGCGTTCAACTTTGCGGATAATCAAGTGCTGAAGTTGTACGGATTCAGGCACCATGGCTTGGTGAGCCCGAATCTTAAGAGGATCAGGAACGAGTCCGTTACTCCTCTGGTAAATGTAGATCAGTTCGATATTCGGCACTCTTTGGATGAGATCAGTGGTTAGTCTTCAGTGAGCAAAACTCTGTAGGTAATGTGATTTTCAGTTACATTTTCAGATTTGAGTTCGATATAGTTTCAGTCTTTTTTGAGTTTAATAGAAGTTTTGAAGTTAGTACAAACTACAAACTATGGTTTCTTCTGTTACATTTATTACTCTGGAAACATAGGAAAAGAGAATAATTTTGGTAACTTTGGTAGTTGTGGTGGATAAGTTGAAATTAACTTATAATATAAACTTCTTGTAATATTTCAGTTTACATTCACGTTCTTGAGGTTCCCTTTTGCAGATTACCTTTCTTTTAAATACAGAACAAGTTCTCATAGCACAAGAATTTCATAGGAAATGAATCTATCGACTCGTAATATTTCAGTAGTTTCGTTGATAAGGTTAATGGTCATTAATACCTCTACCTCTACTCTCTTCTTTTGATGTATGGAATTTAGTCTAGAACTACGAGAAAGTGAAAGGAAAATTATTTCGAAAGCTCATGCCTTGAGGCACACCTTACATGAGGCATTCAATGGGACTTGGATGAAACAACAAAACCTCTATTTTTATTAGAGATTTAAGTTGAATCCTAATACAAATTGGTATCTGAGGGTTGCAATAGAAATCCTTGAGAGTTAATATGAACAAATGCTCTCCCAGAACGATCAATACATGAACTATAAATGATATAACGGATTTGGCATAGAAGATCAAGTTTTTACATTGGGGCTTCAAAGCTTACGCTTTAACACTCTTTGTCTAAACTTATGCCTTGATTTACTACTGCGAACTCTCCACTTCATAAGCATCGGAGATTCTCGAGGCATGTGTTCTTTAATCTTGTCATTTCAGGCTTTTTTCTTAATAGCCTCATATTTTTCAACACGTTTTTCTTTAGTTCAGAATGTTTGAAATATTTTGTTACATCGTTTTGAACATAACGCAACTTCAAAAATTATAAAGAATTGGAGAGTAGAGAGGATAACAAGGGAAGAAGATTGTACATGCCCTAGCCCTTCCTCCTGCAAGTAGCGATCCTTTCAAGTGAAGCATGGTGTGAAATGTTCAAGTGCTACAGATCAGCTTTTCAAAAAGTTAGTGCTAATAGTGTATCTTACAATGGTGGGTCATAATGGGCCCTATTGTCAAGGCCCATAAGAACTGAAATTGGTCCTTTCCCGACCAGCCCATTAATTGGTTACATTTGACCTTACTAAGAGATAATATTAATTATTGATTAATTTCTTAGTGCTAAAAAACCTAAACTTGTACATTTCCCATATTTAATTATGTATAGAGTGGGTTAGATATATCTCATTAGCTTAACGGAATAATCAGTTAGGAGATCAACAAATATATTGACCCAAAATCTTCTTTTTTTGAAAAAATAAAAAATTAAATTAAATAGATTCTTATGTACTGAATAATTCTAAAATGTGCTTATCTCCAACTTTGAAAATTTTTGACGTTTTAATTCATTATAGCTTGTGTAAGTCAATCAAAATGTTAAGTTGATTTAAGTATAAATTTAATAGATACATAAAATGATAAAGTTGATAGAGCTCCTAACTTGATCAACTCAACACAAAGAAAGTGAGTTGATTAAGTATAAATTCGACAATCGATAAAATAGTAGAGTTGATAGAGCTCCTAACTTGACCAACTCAATAAAAGAAAGTGAATCTATTTAAATATAAACTCGACTTATCAATAAAATGGTAGAGTTGATAGAACTACTAACTTGATCAACTCAACAAAAGAAAGTGAAGCACGAGAAAAATAGCATAAAAAGTTTTATTTTTTAATTTTTCGTACCTATTTAATTACACAATCTGTTTAAATTGCATTGAATGTCTCCAATTTTTCCTCATTATTGCACTTATATTACAAACTTTATTTTCGTCGCATTCTTATTACTAACATTTCATTAATTGGCACGTCTCTAATGAGTAACGATGATTTCAATGCAAAACATCCATTGGTGGTCGTAAAAAAATTATTCACTCCTCATATTTTCAAATAAAAAACAAATAGTCAAATACAAGTTTGACAAACTTTTTGAGTTTTTAGGTAGAGTTTGTACCTTTCCCACAGGGAGGAATTTCAACCCAATTTAGGCAGCCCAAATTAGCTAACAAGTAATTGAACTTTTAATATCAATAAATTTAAAGTCAAATCACATCCAACAAGAGGTAGAATCTTGATAGTCACAATAAGTCATGTTAATTTTGATTTCGAGGAGTGATTGTACCAAAGAGTATATTCCAAGTCATATTTAAAACACCCTCTTTTCATTTGCAAGCAACCCACCAAAAAGCCAAGCTTTCTTTCTAAGGTTCTCACCTTTTATGATGTTACACATTTCACTTTTTTTCCATTTTTTTTTTCTTTTATTATTTTGGGATCATCTTTTACATAATATAAAAGCTGGTGTTTTCAGTGCCTTGTAATCTAATATAGGGATTTGGAAATCTCGAAGGAGTTGTCAATGAGTTCAGACAAAACTGGTTGGTGAAAACAAAGCAGATACATCATCTCTGCTGGTGCTGTCAGTTTTAGTTGTTGGCCTATTCCTTAATCCAACCAACACACCTAATATCAATTACTACTTCATATATATCCCATTTCTGAACCATCTATATGAATCCCGGTCGGGACGACATTGTTGTTATCGCGATGGACGAATACTCACCGTCAGTTCCAATAAGGAAAACAGCAGGCAGAATTATCAGAAGATCAATCTTTACATTTCTGCAGAAATATCAGTACTTCACCTTAACCGCAGCACTCCTTGCGTTTCCATTTGCGGCCTCGACTCTACTATTGCAAGCATTCCTCCCCTCTTCTGTCCTCCTTGCATTTGTTCAAAGTCGTTTTAGAGCCCTTTTTCTAGCTGCTGGTTTCCCTCCCTCGTCAGAATTTTTCATAATTCTCAATCTTAAGCTCTCTCAAACCATTGTTACATATGTTCTTCTTCTTCCATTCTCCCTTTCCTTACTCCTGGTCGCTAAGGCATCGATAATTAAATCTTTGAGCAATCATAGACCCGCAGAAGAACCTTCATTTTCTTCTTGGATTGCAGAATACAAACCCCTTCTCCAAACTCAAATTTGCAGCTCATTAGTCATCCTTTCAGCCAATGCTACTTGCTTCTCTCTTCTTCTTTTTGCTTTCAATTTTTTCGATGTATTAGACATATCTTCTCCCGGAGCCTTGCTATTCATTTCAGCAACTGGAGCCGTTATCTATTCCATCATTCTTGCCAATGCCTACATTATATGCAACTTGGCATTGGTGTTATCTGGAGTGGAGAAACGCGGGGGCTATCTTGCAATTCTTAAGGCTTGTGTTCTGATCCAGGGTCGAACTTCTACAGCATTGTCATTAGCCGTGCCAATCAACATAGCCTTGGCTGCAATTGAAGCTTTGTTTCAATACAGAATCGTGAGAGCTTATCATCGTGCACTGTCTCCCAACTCATCTATTGCTTTCGAGGCAATATTTATTGCATACTTGTACGGCATTCTTCTCGTAGTCGATACTATCGTTGGATGCATATTCTTCAAGAGTTGTAAAACAGCTTTCAAGATTGATCAAGAGAATAGACACTCTATTCAGATACAAATTGAAGATGAAAATGGCAAGTCCTTTTCAAGTTTGAAAGAGCTTCCTCTAATTTTTTATACTAAGTGAATAATTAGTTACACGATTTTCTCCCTTCGAAGTCAATGAGAATTGGCAGCTTCTGTATGCATTTCGAAAGAACCTGTAGAGGTTGTAATTAATTGTAAGCCAATTTGAGCCTGTATTGAAAATGAAATGAAAAACCAAAAATAAAAAGGGGGGGAGGGGGGGGGGGGGGGGGGGGGGGGGGGGGGGGGGGGGGGGGGGGGGGGGGGGGGGGGGGGGGGGGGGGGGGGG
>CAIGRB010107913.1:0-18269 GCA_903798255.1 Fraxinus quadrangulata
AAAAAAAAAAAAAATTGTTGTTTAATACATGTTTGGTTGGTGATTATGTTATAAACATACTTTTTATCCACGAATTGCATACTTATTAAAATCATTTAACTTATAATTTAACCACCAACTAATCCATGCTCTCAAACTCTAACCTGCTCCCACGTGAGTTCTACAACATAGTTTTGTGTATTTCTTATCCTGCCTCAATCTGTCTCCTTGCCTTTGTGGCTTTGGAAACATCATCATACTTGTATATCTTGTGGGTATATTAGAAGTGGCAACCAAAATGATAGAAGTAGTTGTGAGCTTGATTCAATTGATTGTGATTTGATGTTGGTAAATTTAAACTGAGCTCGGATTTCATCAATCGAAGGTCCATTCCGCTACATTTTCCTGCTCAAAACAATGACAATGTTCTTTGTTCTAAACCAACCATTCCCTAAAAACATAAAATAAGTCCCTTAAATAGTAAAACTCTAGGAACATCAAAAAGCTTGACAGGATTTCGTACCCATACGAGTAAATTTTATGTTTTCAGACGCTCAAAAAAATATTGTAGATATAACCATTTTAATATTATTTCACTGAGCAGTCTAATAACAAGATTCTAATTATCATGTCCTCACAAATTCAAATAGTTACATGTCCACAGGTACTTGTCTATAACCAAGCCTAAAATGTAGAGAAGAAAACATTATTTTTGTCATTGGGCATGTATATTCATTATTTCATAGTTAATATGTTGAGAAATGTTGTTGTTTAATATATTACAAAATACATCTTCTTGTTATTTTTATCGTCTTTTTTCCAAAAACGTAGACAATAAATTTCATTAGAACAATAAAAATATGCTAATTTCCACGTTAAGTAAAACGAAATATTCTATACGTGTGGACAAGATTAAAAACGAAACGTACAAAATTTATCATTCAATCTTATCGTATCAACTATTCTTTACCTGAAAGAAAAATGTTATTTAATACTTTGGAAATAGAATCAGTACATAGTTTATGTACAAAACGGCTCCATGCACATAACTTGTTTAGGAGCATGAACAAAACCACGTGCTTGCGGCCCTTTTGCAGATACAATAATTGGACGTGATAGGGTATAATTTGGCCATTCTTCATAATCATTGTCGGTTTTAAAAATTGCAGTCGAGTGCCTAGTTGATTTGGGATTTTTTTTCCTCTAAATTTTCGAATTTGATGTATCTTAATTCTTGACAATTATTTCTATTTTTGTTGCATGTAGAATGAACGTAAATCTACATTTATCTAAGAGGACAATATGAGGTGAAGGGAAGGCGGAGGGAAGGGAGTGTAAGAATATATATGGCTCATGTTTAAAATCAAGGTCTAGTTCAAGTGGTAAGAGAGAAATCTTATCAAGTCAAGATCAAGGTCCAGTTCAAGTGAGTAAGAGTGAAGTCTTCAAGTCAGTCATTTGAGATCGAAGGAGTCGTGCGTTAAATTGGAATTCTTCTAAGATTCATTGTTCGACTTTGCTACATGCCAAAATGCAGAGAAGACTTGTGTAGATCTGGGTTGGTTGGTTTGTTCGGAAACTCATGGGAATGGCAGTCTAAGTGAAATAATATACCGTAGAATCTTATGAATCATGCACCGCACACTTTTTATACCTCCTTCATCTATAAGGTGAACAACTTAGCTTATAGTACGGCTTGTTTGCCACCATATTGGCTGATTGGTGCATTAGACTTAATGTAATAACTTCGAGATGTATGCCTCTTTGATTAGAACACTTCGTATCTCGTAACACATAGAGTGTGGCAACATTTTAGCAAGTTCGTATAACATAACTTCAAAAGATCCATTCTTTATGAATCAAGTACAAAGGGTTCATTGCGTCTTTGGGTGAAGAAGAGGACTTTGTACAGAAACTCTTGAACCATATTTTCATCGCCCTAGGCTTACTGTTAATTTATTTCATCCTTCGAGCTCCAAAAAACATAAACATAGAGATATGCCTACGCCGCATTGACTAAATGATTAGGTATACCACGCCACGTATAATCCCCTATTTCCATTGAGAAGAGATGAAAAAAAAGAATGTTATAGTGATCGTGCTGAAAGACCTTGTTCATTTCTACTTAATTAAATAGTATTTCACTCATGCACTGAGTGTACGGGCTAGCCCATGGTTAGGATGTGATCGATTATAATATACTCAAATTTTTCTTTAATAGGTTTATCTACAACATTTGGTAGTGCCCTTGGGGCATATTATTTTTTAGGTTGGTATGATCTAATCGAAGTCATCTAACTCACATGGAATGGAGGCGAGTTTCCATCGAGCTGGTTGCTTGAGTCTATAGGCTACCTCTCCTATCTGTTTTTCTATAAGGTCTACTTTTAGATTGGGCCATGCCTTTAGGTTTTTTTTTAAAAAAATTATGTTTGGGCTAGGTAGTTGTGCTCATGCCACCTCTTGTCAAAGTAGGCTGATGGGCAAAACCCCTATCGCAATGGTGTCGGTGGCCAAACCAAAGGGGTTGAAGTTTGAAGTAAAGCTTTTTGATTGTTAAGTTATAGCAGCAGTGAGCAACATCCAATAGTTTCAGTCCATCTAATTTGCACTAAAGTGGTTTAAATAACTAAAGAGGAGTTCATTTATTCTCTCTGATCTTTCAGAGATATACATACCGTAGACCATCAGATACCGAGCTCTTCTAAGATTTTGACATTTTCAAGTTTCCATAGATTCATGGTTGTATAGTGGGACCCCTTTCTCGACCAATTGATTAGCGAGGCCTCTTTTGTCACCTAACAACTTTCATTCTCCTTGAAGCATCTCCATTTTCATCTTAGGAGGGATCCCATAAGAAGGGGGATGACCCACCGAATTTACATCAGATATTGTCAACATAAATACTATCACAGTTCTAGTTTAATTTTAGTTAGATTGAATGGCCTTATGCAGTTGCAATGTGTAGCTTGGCAAGGAAATTTTGAATCATGCGTACATGACCTTTTATAAGTAAGACGTATCACCGGGGGCTAATACCTTCTTGACACTATCNAGGCATGGCTATCGCCGAGTGCTAGTGCACAGGTTCTGGGACTCTCTTCTCTTTCTCGCGGCAGATTTGGACCACCCACCCTTGATACTCTTTTTCACCAAAAATGTCAAGCTAAAGCCCAATGCTTGAAAAGAAAAATTTCAAGAACTAATTAATTCTACATTATATGAGTCGAGTAGGCTAGACTAGGGCTTTGGGAAAATCTCTACAAATTCTTCTTTGGAAGAGACACTCTTGGGCTCCTCAAATCGACCAAGAAATTTTAATACCTACTGTAGGATCAATGTTTACAAAAATGTCAAGCCGAAGGTGTCAAGTACTGGTCGTAACAATGGCAAAGGAGATTGGGACACATCTTCAAGAGGAAAATCCGAAGATTAGCTTTCCCAATTCAAGAAGTCAAAAATGGCCCGTTGGGTTGATCCAACCTAAAAAGACATGGGAGTCTTTGGGCATTCAGAAGGGCAGTTAGAAAGGGGAGCTTTTCCTTTGATGCCAACAATGATATATAAGGCGTACCTAGTAAAACTAAATATTCCACACATTTAAACAAGATTGAAAAAGAAACATGCACAATTATCATTTTATCTTGTTTATAATATATTAAATATCATATTAAGTGAGAATTATTTTTTGAACGATTATAACTACATTACAATTCAATTATTTTAAAAATACATTACTTTTCATTTTTTAATATATATTTAATTTACAAATCGTAATAAATACTATGTATGTATTCCTTTTTATTAATTCTCAATTAATTTACATTCTCATTCATTTAATTAATATTAATTGAAATTTTACATTCAAGAATACAATTCATTATTCACATCCATATATGTTAATTAGCATCCAATTTCACTTAATTGAAAATTAAATTATATTAATTTAGTATAAATGATTTAACATTCATAACACGTATATATTCATCAGTATTAATTTTAAATTAATTAACATTCACGTTAATTCATGTATCATATTTGCCATTCATTTTCATTTATGCATTAATTGTAATTCTAATACTTATATTCAAATTTGCATTTCACTATTTACGTGCATGTATAATAATTAACATTTATTTTCAGGGACTTGCATTTATCTCATATTTAGATCAAAAGGGTAAATAGAGGTCAAATATTACTTTCACAATACTCATAAAGTATTTTATAATAACATGCAATGTTCGTTGACTAATCTTTCTAAACATATAAACCATATCTTTGAATTAACCTATTATAAAATATTAACTTAATTTTTAGTTAAACTCAAACTTTAAATCTAAATACACATTCATGACTATTACCCATCTATTATTCATATATTTAATCAGATTTGTTAAGAAATTTATAAATAATTTATAAGTTTATCCAAACACAGGCCTAATATTCTTTACACGTTTATCAGGAAAATGAAAAATATTATCTAGTAATTTTAAACATAGAATCAATAGTTTTATTTATGGGTGTCAACGAGCCGAGGCGAATCGAGCCGAAACTTTTTGCTCGGGCTCGACTCAAGTAAAAATATTTCAAAGCTTTTTTGGCCCGAATTTTGCTCGGCCAAAAAAAATAGGCTCGATACGTATAACCTGGTTAGGAGCATGACAAAACCACGTGCTTTCACCGCCCACTGGAATAATTTAATATGACATTTTTGGGTCTCTGACACTGTGCGTGCACCTAACCTATCTTGGATGGAGGCACAAAATTCAATGTATATATTCTTGTTTGGATAGATTAAAGTTTACTCACAACTTTTTAAATAAATTAATTTTTAGTTTGTTAGGTCAAATAACGGGATGACACGCTGAATTTAAAGTTCTGTAAAGAAATCATCAAAAATGCATGGAAACCATTTTGTTTAATCGAAATTCAATCCCAAAATGATAGTCTACGTCCCACTCCCATCTAAGTATTCGCCAACGGATTCACTCTTGGTACTAGCATAATTGACAATGTGTCCAGATTGAAGAATTGCAACAATGCTCGAGCCTTTTCTCGTGCACCGATTCTAGAAATCTCCATAAGTAGACAACACGATACCGAAGAACTTCAAAATTAAGCCCCTTTATAGATTAATTACTTAATCGTTTAGATAATGAATTACCAAAGAAATGAGAAAAAAATCTGAAAGTCCAAGAATACCTGGTGAATTAATTTTTAAATTTTTTTCAAAAAATAAACTTGAATCAACTAAGTTAAAAATACGTTGATCAATTAATAATCGTAAGTAAATGGAAACAAGTATATCAATAACAATAAGTAAAACAGTAAAGAGGATGAAAACAATATAATTATGTAGGTTCAATCCAAAACAATGATTTACATCCTCCGTTACCAAGTTTTTCGACACGAGTAAGACGTTTTCACTATATTATAACTGAATACCACGTTAGTTTCTCTTTGCAATACTTTCGGTAACTTATAAACAATGAGCATTGATCTTTATATAATATTAAGTTTTATGAGACCTCAACAAGATACACTATTGAGTTTTCATGAAACCTCAATATGATCCATACTATTGAGTTTTACTGGACCTCAATATGACCCGTTCGGTGACTCACAATAAGGAACATCGATCTTTATACAATATTTAGCTTTACGAAATTTCAACACGACCCACACTTTACCAAAGCGTTTTTACAATGGAATTCATCTCTTGACATATAATACAAACATATTAAGTACTAAAAGGGGCAACACTTCAATGAATAGCGCAAATAATAGCTCACGTGTTTAAAAAAAAATTGAAGAATATGATGATTCCTTTGATTTAAATAATCAAAGTTTTTAATATAGAGAAGTAGAAAAGTTTATGCAATGTAAGTACAAATATCTTTTTCAAAATTATATTTCTCTTTAAAAATTGATACAAATAAATTAAGAACAAAGAAAAATGAAATACTTTGATTAGAGCAATGAATCAAGAAATTTGATTCAACAATTAAAGTTTTTACTATAAAAAAATAAATAAATGTAAAAATGCAAGCAAAAAAAAAAAAAAAAAAGACATATATTTCACAAGAAAGCTCTTTTTTAGTTGTTATTGTGAATGGTAAAAGTGATGATATTTATAGAGTTCAAAAAGCAAAACGATATGTGAAACTAGACAATCAACCAAATGTCCGCATATGCATCTGGACATACAATACAATCGTTATGCATCTGAAATCAGAACGGTAAAAAAAAAAAGGTGATCGTTGGACGAACCGAACGTCTGCATGGACAGTTTTTTCTTCGTAAATTTTTGAAAGATTTATGAGCTGTTCTTTTTGTGTTTTGAATTTTGAATTCATTTTGAGTTTTATGTTTTGAGTGTCCATTTTGAGATTGTTGAAAATATGTTCTTTTTGGCATTTTGAGAAATTTTTTTGAAAACATCAAAAGCACGTTTTGAAAATTTTGACTTGATTATAACTGAAAATACTAAGAACAAGTTTTATTTGTAAATTTTTAACTAGTTTCAAAAACGCGTTTTCAAAAATGGGAAAGAGAATGTGTTTTTACTGTTTTGGAAAATCAAAAACAAAAAAAAAGGCTTGAAAATTGTAAAGAAAACGGGCCCGTAAGCTTTTTGAAGGGTATTTTTTTACTTTATTTTTCAAAGTTATAATGCAATAAATTTGAATAAAAAATTGAAATACTTACATTTTTTAAGAATAGTTTTTTTGCAAGTGCATAAAACGATTCATTGCTAAATATTAAAGTATTAGTACATTTATATTTGAATTAAACTGTTTATGGACTGTTTTCTTTGTATTTCAGTTTTGTGTTTTGAGTTTTGAATTCATTTTGAATTTTGTGTTTTGAATATCCATTTTGAGATTGTTGAAAATGTGTTCTTTTTGACATTTTCAAAAATTGTTTTGAAAACACCCAAAACGCGTTTTGAAAATTTTGATTTGATTATAACTGAAAACACTCAAAACGACAAATTTTAACTCGTTTTGGGTTTTCTTTGTAAAATTTTAACTTTTTTTCAAAAAGGAGTTTTCGATAATCGGAAAGAGAACGAGTTTTCACTATTTTGAAAAATCGAAAATAAAAAACGACTTGAAAATGGTAAGAGAACATACCCTCATTTTTTCAAAATTCATTTTAATTACATTCTTTCATAAAATAATTTTACATGCAAATCAAAAATATTTTCTTATTTTTTAATCATATATTTTTCAAAAAATCACTATTCCTTGATACATTTTTCTACAATAACGGGACTCAAACAATGACTTAGTGTATATACCATTTTTTTCTCTTCTGCTTATTTATTGGATATATATAGAATTCTGCTCAATAAAATAGTTAATAAATAAATTACAAAATAAAAATAAAAATACACACGTACAAATGGTTAGACAGAGCAATACAATATTACCTAAAGGGCAAAGGCGCCGCAAAGCATTTCCCTTGCCAAAAAGGGCCTCTTCCAGGTTCGGTCCTTGCATCTTCAGTCTCACTCTGCAAAAATGTCGACATTTCTCTTTCTCCCCGTATATCTACGCCTCTGTGTCTATACACTATACCTATATCTGTACCTTCAATCTTTTCCTCGCTCTCCGACATTTATTGCTATGTACTTGAAGTCTTCAACAGTTTTGAAACGCGTTTTCGAAAATGAGAAATAGAATGTTTTTTCATTGTTTTGAAAAATTGAAAACGGTTTGAAAATGGTAAAGAGAACGAGCCCTTAGTTATTTATCTTACTTTAAAATTTCTAAGACAAGAAGAGTGTGATGTAACCGCTTAGAATCTCAAGCACGGAAGAGTAAGAGTGTAACATCTCATAGAAGTCTCTAAAATCCCAAATTAACTGCATAAAAAGACACGTGTCATCATCTTTTTAAGAGTGTCAAAGTGACCAAAATCACATTTTGGTGACATGAGTTTTTAAAATATAGTTCGCAACTTCAATTAAGTTTATGTTTGTATTACGAATCCTCACAACTAAATCCTACTTCTTCACCAAATTTCAGTTTATCCAAACTAGCGGGTGCACAAAGTCTTGACTTGGGAGCGAACTATAGAACTATAGGTACGACACAATGCTCCGTCTCTGTGTAGCCACACTTCAAATGGAGATTGAATTCTCCAGTTAGTCGAGAAATTAGGGCGTGACAAAAAACTTCCTTCCCATTTCGAATCCATTCCGATTCTTATTTTATATATGTAAATATGTATTTCAATCTCGATTATAACATGACCAACGAAAGAAAAGACTAGGAGGGTCGTAACGTTACCATCAAGCCAAGTTGTCATCGCTACAAAACTATGGACAGTTGACAACAGGAAAGGAAAATGAACGGCTAAAAGGGTTCCAAAATTAAGACGTGACAAGAACAAGGATAAAATGGACAGGTCAGATAAAGTGACTACAAAGGGGCACAAGCCAGCATTAGATTAGCTGACTGTATATGTACAATCATATGGTACAGTGAATTTTTATGGTGGGGGACAAAATTGGTAATTCGTAAGTGGAGACCAAGGCAAATAATATACGTTAGCCGTCCTGCACGTCCTTATACAAACAAAGTTCACAGCAAGTGCCGGTTTCTTCTCACACTGCCGGTCCCTACCCTTTTGTTGCAAAATTAAAACCTTAAAATAAGTGGGATTTTAGTAATTTTTTCAAATGAGATATACTATTTACTAAATATTAAAATGAAATCAAAGTTAATAATTAATTTTAATAATATATTTCATGACATTCACAATTTTTCAACCACACATTTCGTAATTTTTTTTTATCAAAATCTATTAAAATTTAATTTTATTCCCTTACCGACAGGAGCTTAGTCTTTTAAAGAAGTGTTAAAATTATCCGAAGAAAATATAAGAGTTTGTGCTAATGTTCTTAATAAGTTGACGTTCTAAGAGAGAATTTCAAGATTCAGCCCTTGTTTGATCCCTATTTTTAGGTAAAATGTATTATAGTGATTTTTTGAAGAGTGTATGATTAAAAAATAAGAATATTTTTTGAAATATGTGTATAATTATTTTGAAGGAGAATGTGTGATTGAAAATTAATTTTGAAAGAAAGTGTATTCTTAAAAAAAGGGGCTCAAACAAAGGTTCAAAAAACTCATTCGTCGTTGAACGCGTAGGATATCGATTCCATTTCCTAGTACCATGGCCAAAATGAACTCCTGCCTCCATCATCTCTTCCAAATATATCGATTGAAATACGTATAAGTTGATTAATAAATGCAAATTACAACCAATTGTCCAATATCCAACCGACATAACTCCATTTGTCTAGTCATGTGAGTCGTAAACGAGTCTCACCTTACATTGAGGTAAACACGGGCAAATAGACTAGATTTAAAAAAAAAAAAAAAATTGATCAATCGCGAATATTCTAAACTTACCAAATGAAAACAAATTTAAGGTAAACATGAGCGAAATATCTCAATGAAGCAAATCGACCAATCACGAATCTTCTAAATGTGATCAAATGAACACAAACTTTGAGTTTAATTGAGATAGAGGTGTGCCCACATACATTTTCTACAAGATGAAAAAAAAAAATGCACAGAATGGAGATTAGCAATAACTTTGATAAATGAATTTGTCACAAAACAACCTTCACCATAAAGGAGAACTGTCTGATCACATGAGTTGTCTCTAGCCTCTGTATATTAATAATTAAACAAATTCCTTAAACATATTATTCGTCATTTGGTTTCCTGTTATTTTGTTTGATACAATAATAAATTCATGTCAAAATTGTCGAGAAAAAGAAAAGAAAAGAAAAGAAAAGTATAACAAGACAAAAACTTATCTCTTATATACTCTCCATTATTGAATATCATAACAACATAAAAACATGTTTGGTCCCTATTTCTTAAAATTCATTTTCAACTAGGGATATCAATTCAACTTGTCGGCTCGGTTTAAATGAACCAACGATTTGGCTCAACATCAATTTTGGACGACAGGCCAACCAGCGTGGATGACCAAAATGCCATGTGTCACAAGCTCGTTGTAGGCAGCTTACCAACCTGCTTCAGCCTTCAGGTATGCTGCTGCGGCAACTACAACTGCTGGTTTTGTAGTTGTAGCTACAAAAGCAGTTGCCAAGCCTTACTCACAAAAAACGAAAAAAAAAAAAAAATTTCGAGCTAGCTAGACTCTGTAAGGCTCAAGCCAAGCCTTGATTTTTTGGTTGAGCTTTAGCTCGGCTAGGCTCGGTTTGGACAAAAAAAGCCTGAGCAATTTTTTGTCGAGATCGTGCTCGAGCCGTGAACTCCTTTTTGGGCCCGACTCATTTACATCTCTATTTTCAATTACATATTTTATGTGATTCATAACTTTATGTAATTTTTAATCGCATATTTTTACCAAAAATAATATTCATTTTTTAGCAAAACCAATCAAGGACTAAATAATCTAAATCATCATTTCTAGCCTTTTAAAAACTTATTAAAATATAAGTCTTGCTACGTGTACATAAAGATTTATATAAAATATTACATAATATCACATGAAATTTTATTATGTGTCATTTTAAAATATAGTTAACTTTTTCATTCAATTTATTCTATCATTTTATATAATTTTTTTATGTACAAATATTATAATTCTTAAAATATTGTTAGTCTCCAACATTTGCCATTTTGACAACTTACGCTAAAAGGACCTCAATTTCAAATCTTGATCAACAATTTAGGTCCAAATCGCAGTAACAGTATTATATTTCGTACACCCGCGACGCACCGAGTCAAACCTCGTACTAACTCCAGGTGGAGGATATTTCTGTCCATTAGGACATAAAAATAATATTGGTGCACGGAAATAGTAAAAACAGACTCCGGATTCGCTGCCTAAACGACACGTCACCAGCCAAGCATTTAACGCCACATCATCTACTATCTCAACGGCCGAGATCAACCCATCACTTTCACTCGGACGGCTAAAATTTGACATTCTAGAGTCTTCCACATGTACATGAAATAACTATGGTAAGTTTAGAGTAACAGCGCTGTACGCGTAATTTTAGTAACTGTAGAGGTTAAAATGAACATTTAATTATTTAAAGAAAGAAATATAAATGAAGACGCACATATACAGATAGATAAATGCAGGTGTAGAGTGAGAGTGAGAGAGAGAGAGAGTGAGAGTGGAGTGGAGAAGGTTTTGAGGAAGAAAGATTATTAGAGATTCGGAAAGTAGAATTGTTTGAAATTGTTTCCGACTTTTTTCTTCAACGGTCTTCTGTTGTTACGCGGAAACAAAGCAGAAATCTTTCAGATCTGACCGTCTGGTAAGCTGTCTTTTCCTGTTCTTGGTAATATTTGCGAGTAATATGGTTATTGAAATGGTTTGGTTAGATTTGATTTTTCAATGTTGTTTATTTAGTGAATGATTCATCAAATATTGGTGGTATAAAATGAGTATCGAGTGATGAAAGTGGATTTTTTTTTTTAGTCTTCATAATCAAAAATAGGTTTGGCATTCGTATGATTATTTATGAATAACGAGTATATAACGACATTAGTGTTATGGATAAAGTCGAAGTAAAAAGAACAACACAAAATTTATTAATATACTAAATAAGGTTCTTTGAATTTAGTATAATCTAGGTGTATTACGATTTTTACGTCTCAAGAATATATTATAAATCAAGATTAATTGTCAGTCGGTGTTTTTTTTTTTGCTTCTCAAGATATCTTGTAACATATTTCAATTTTTTTTTATTTATACTGCTTTTTAGGCTTGCAGAGAATGTGTCCTGGAAAGGTAATTCAAGAAATATACTAATCGATGTTTAAATTTTTGTAGTTCTTGATAAAATGACATTTTTTTAAAAAATTTGTAAAACACATTGCTTTTATTGTGTTTTTCGATTATCCTTCATGAAAGAGAAATCTTGAATGGTTGGTGTGTCTGCTTTTGAATGTTTTGGGCTGGGAAGAATCTTTTTCTCACTATTTCGTTTCCTTCCAGATTGTGGTACGTTGCTTTATGTGAAACATCATATGGCTCTCTCCATGTAGTATCGTTTAAGTTCCTGTTGGCGGTCAAATATATCCACTTGGGCTTTATTCTGTTTTCTAGCATCGTCGGTGGGTGGCCTTTAAGGTCCAGTTTTTCTGATTGATGGTTGTAGGATCAGATTTTTATTTGTCTCAACTGCAATCAGCTTCTGAGTTTGGCGTTCAATTGAGATTGACAGAGAATCTCTCTTCTGCCGCCATCTCTTTTGCCGCTTGCAAGAAGAACCACTATCGATATTACTCTTCTGTTCATGTCACCTAACTTGGATAGCCCTGTACAGACCCAGATGGCCGTGGCAGTCTTCAGGAGTCCACTTGGAAGTGGAGACTACCACGGACCCAATAGGACGGAAGGGAAACCAGCTGGAAGGAGACGTGTTATTGTACAGACTGAGACGGGCTGTGTGTTGGGGATGGAATTGGACCGGAGGGATAATGTACATACTGTGAAGCGGAGGTTGCAGATTGCCCTAAACTTTCCCACTGAGGAGAGTTCTTTGACATTTGGTGATATGGTGTTAAAGAATGACCTCAGTGCCATTCGGAATGATTCCCCTCTTCTTCTGACACGGAACTTGATGCATAGAAGTTCATCAACTCCCTGTCTGTCGCCCACTGGAAGGGACATCCAACAGAGAGATCAGAGTGCTTCAATAGAAATACTGGGGAACTCAACTCACTTTGCTGAGACGAAACAACTTGTTAAGGAAATCTTAGCGGCAATGAAGTATGGGGTTGATCCCATCCCTGCACATGGTGGGCTTGGAGGGGCATATTATTTCAGAGATAGCAGAGGGGAGAGTGTTGCCATTGTAAAGCCAACGGACGAAGAACCGTTTGCACCCAACAATCCAAAAGGCTTTGTAGGCAAAGCTCTTGGGCAACCAGGCTTAAAGCGTTTTGTCAGGGTTGGGGAAACAGGGTTCAGAGAAGTGGCTGCTTATCTTCTCGACTATGATCATTTTGCTAATGTACCACCCACTGCATTGGTGAAGATTACTCACTCAATCTTCAATGTCAACGATGGTGTGAATGGAAACAAACCTCAGAACCAGAAGCTTGTCAGCAAGATTGCATCCTTTCAACAATTCATCCCACATGATTTTGATGCCAGTGATCATGGAACCTCAAGTTTCCCTGTTAATGCTGTGCATCGAATTGGGATATTAGATGTTAGGATTCTTAACACAGATAGGCATGGAGGCAATCTTTTAGTTAGAAAGCTTGATGGTGTGGGAAGGTTTGGTCAAGTAGAAATTATCCCAATTGATCATGGCCTTTGCTTGCCTGAAAGTTTGGAGGATCCATATTTTGAGTGGATTCATTGGCCTCAGGCTTCAATCCCATTTTCAGATGATGAGCTTGAGTATATAAAAAATCTTGATCCTGTACGAGATTCAGAGATGCTGCGATGTGAGCTCCCGATGATTCGAGAGGCTTGTTTGCGTATCTTGGTCCTTTGCACGATTTTCCTCAAGGAAGCTGCTGCTTATGGGCTTTGTCTTGCTGAGATTGGTGAGATGATGAGTAGGGAGTTTCGCAGTGGTGAGGAGGAACCTAGTGAACTTGAGATTATATGTATCCAGGCAAGAACACTGATTGCTGGGGAAATGTGTTGTCCCAAGACAGTAGCAGATACTGAGGAGTTTCAATTTGACATAGATAATGAAGATAGTGTCTTTGGGCTTACCCCGAAAACTACATCTGAGGACTTCATGGGAGGACCATTCCATTTTGGAGTTGGCGGTGCTAATGGTCATATTCCCCTTTCAAAACTAGAAGAAAGCATTGAGGAAGAGGAAAGTGACAGAGAAAAGAAGGAAAAGGAATTCATTGGCATGACTGCTCTAGAAAGGAAACCCAATATTTCAAAGCTATCCATGTTGCTCAAGAATACTAGTTCAGGTGAGAAGAATCTCAAGTTCCTGAAATTTTCGGAACCAAAGCCTGAATTTGACTATCTTGTTAGTTCATTTTCTGGCCACAGGAGCGCAAATGAGCAGCTTCCTTCTAGTGTAAGCTTTGTGAAGCTGTCAGACATGAATGAGCAAGAATGGGCTCTGTTTCTGGAGAAGTTCCAAGAGCTTCTATACTCATCATTTGTCAAGCAGAAGACTGCGACCCTTGGTCAGAAGCAGAGACAGAGGCTTGGGACTTCTTGCCGGTTTTGAGATTGAGATATGACTTCTACTATCTTACAGTTCTAAAAGAATAATACCGTGGGCTTGTTGAAGGAGTTGTAGGTTAGGTTTGGTTTAAGCTTTCTCCCAGAAGTTGTAGGTGGGAGTGGCAGTATGAGAACCTGCTGTAATTATTCTTTGTATGCAGGTGAGTGAAAGGGCAGACTACACTTTTAACTCTTTTCTTTAAGGCATCTATGTTGTTGGATAAATAATTTGTAGTATGAAATCTTGAAATGAAACATCTATGTAAATACATAAGCCTTTCTTGACTGACTCGATCCAATGTTTTTCAAATTTGTTGTGAAGTTGCTGCTTCATTCTTTTGTGATTTTGGATATCCTTCTTGTATTCTTCCAAGGGGGTTAGAGGGGGAACACTCTTTGTTGAGTTCTTGAACCTTTTCGAACGTTAATGGTCATTCTCTTAGTGCTCTTTTGCTATAATACTATTTAGAAATTGTGACATAATAGTGTATCTGCATTTTTCAACGATAGCTTGTCGTCTAATTATGAGATGTAAAATAAAGATGAGTTACTTTTATGTGTACCAGTCAGAGACAAAAGCTAATTAGTAGCGGATACTGGTAAAGATTCCAATTTGGTGTTAAAGTCATCATCTTATCAGATAAGAGTGCTTTCAAATTAAAGCTGCTAACATATTGGTGGAGGTCTCCATTATTAGCAGTCAGTTTTCTGTGGTTTCAAGGGATCACTCCGAATCGACTTTAATTCTTTTCATAGTTTTCCTTTAATCATTTTAGTGTGTTCTGTTTGGTTTCTCTTTCTTAATCTTGACTTCAAGTTAGAATAATTGTGGCGGCCTAATCATTGCTCTTCTCTTTGTTTTGTGCATTATTGTAGTTTATTTCAACTAGTTTTCGGTGTGGGGTTTATGTGGGCAGTTGTCTAATGATTTTGAAATTTGGATTATAATGATAAAGGAACAAAGAGAAACAAGTGGGGGGCATAGTACATAAGATTTGTACTAGTTATATCCTATTCTTATAATGATTAATCTATGTGTACATAAACGTACACATAGAGGTTCACATAATGTGAGTGAGGTGGAACCTCTATGTGTACATTTATATAAACACAGCATGACTCTTTAGATTTTAATATAAATCAAAGTTATCAATTAATTTAATCATATATTTTACGAGATTCACAACTTTTCAATCTCACATTTCATCAAATTTTATTAAAATTTACTAAAAAACTGATTTTATCTTCACCAAACGAAGGTATAATATTGAACTAAAGAATGCTATAAAGGTTTGTTTGGAGGAGAAAATTTGATATACCTTTGTATGAGCAAAAAGTTGGTATAAGCATGTTGCAACATTATAAAAGTAAAATAATTGCATGTTGCAACATTATAAAAGTAATGCTAAAAGTTCCTATAGTACCAAGTTTCCTTCTCTTTATTTATCTTCTCCGTTTATTGCACCTCATATTCTTTCGAATGCATCCACGGCAACCTCACAATCCAAGTCATTAATCTATAATATATTAAATATCACATCAAATGAAAATTATTTTTTGGATGCTTTTAATTTACTACAATTTAATTTTTTTTCTAATACATCACTTTTTCGTTTTTCCTTAAGTAATAAATACTATTATATCCTTGTCGTGTATGAATTTCGTGTTATTGATTCTCAATTAATTAACATTAACATTAATCTAAATTCAATGAATTTGGACTTGATGAATCTTAATCTAAATGAATTTGGAGTTATTATAGATAAATTTATATCTATTCATGTATATAAGAATTTTAATGGGTATTTAAATTCATGTATTAACAATTAATTCTTATGTACCAAATATAGTATAGAAAAATTGCTCATTTGTAGCGTTTCATCATCACAATAAAATTGAATCATAGAAATTGAGTTTTTATAGTATAATTTTCTTCTCATAAATTTCTATCCAAAATTGTATTTTCTTTAGTTCGCATGAAACTCATCAAATTCTCCTAACAAATTGATATCAAATATCTTTTACAATACTTGTAAAGTATTTTAGAATAACGTACAATGCACGTTCAACTCTGACTAGTTAACTAAAATATAAATGAGAGAATTGAGTATAAATGAGTTACACCCAACAAGAAAAATTACCTACAAATTTCTAGCCATAATATAAATTGTAATGTGATTTATGTTGGAATGCATGAACTCTATGAAAAATTGGAACTTTCTTTCTTCAAATTTTGCCAGAATCGTACATTTTCTTGATTTTCTTTCTCTCATTCTTGTAAAATATTGCGTTAATGAATTAATGAAAGCTGAAATTGGAGTGGATGTGTATATACATGAATTGTCTAAAAATTTAGTTAAATGCAATTAAGACGTGTTTGGCAAGTCAAGTGCTTATTTTTGCTCAAATCCTATAACTTTCTCCTGACTTTTTCAAAGATGGCAGTATAGCTTAAACAGGTAATGAAATTCAACAAGGAAGTAATTCGAGCAATGTATGTGGAACTGATTCGTCTACAACCACCACAAATATGATTTTCATTAGCATTAAAATGAGAGAAAATCGTGCTAGGTTGTCTTGTAGATTTTTATTTGTATATTCCTAGTAAGTGTGAGTTTAGTTTAAATGAAAAAAGAACAATTAACAGAATTTTAATTATTGTAAATTAATTACTATTTGTAAATGACCATTGCAGTTTTGCAATCCTAATTATAACCTATATATAAAGATGGAGTTTTGATTCTCGATATTCTTTTCTCTTTTCTATCTAGTTTATAAAAGTTATTAACACGAAGCTTTAGTCAACGGAGGTATCAAAAGTGAATGAGATAAAAACAAAATTCTAGCTAATTGAGTTAGCAATATATTATTCTTTATGTTCAAAAAAGAAAAGGTGCGTAAGATCTCATAAATTTATTCGAATAACAACAAATAGATATATGTTATTCGATTTGGTTATATCGTTTTAACTTTATCGATTAGACACGATACATATGTTTTGTTGAACACTTAATACAATTTCAGAAGAATATAATTATATTAGTAGTCTGAAAGCAATATCAATTACAGAAGAATAATGCGTTGTTGCTATAAATAAAAACTTATGCGTAAAAGTTATTACTATTATAGAAAATATGATGTCTTTTCCCTGTAAAATACAATTTTATAATTTTATTAATATTCTAGAAGAATATTTCATTGTTGCCCTTAAAAAATACAATTTATATTATGTTAATTAATATTTCAGTAGAATATTACTTACTTATGAAGATCGTAACTTTATACGATCTAAACTTTTATAAGAATTTTTTTTTTTTTATTTTTTTTTTTTTGCTCATGAAAAATAAATCTTTATATAATTAGGTAATTTAGAATAATAATTTGTTGTAAATATTGAAGAAGCAAAAATTTATATTAATATTTTGGCAGAATATTATTTGTTGGCATGTCATTACTGTTAACATTAAAAAATAAAAATTATTGTTAAAGGTTTCTGTTAGAATTTTGGCAAGGTTTGGGGTTTTGGGCATGTTTAGGAAAAATAATATTGTCAGACTTTAGGGGCAGAGATTTCAACATTATTTTTTCCGTAAAGTACCATTCAATTGGAGAACATTTAAATTTTCAAGAGTGCTAACTTTTAATTTACTTTGATTCGAGGTGGCTTTTTTAGAGAACGGAAGTTTGGATCATAGATTTTTAATACTTTTATAGTTGTGCAAATGCCATATTTATATATGTTTTAGGGGCTTTTGGTTATTTTTATAAGTTGAAATTTCATCATTATTATGTTGCAAGTCATGATTAAATCAATTTTCAAGATTTTGTAGAGATTTGTGCTAGGGATGGCAATTTACCCCGCTCCGCTCCCGCTCCAGCCTCGTCCTGCCCCGAATGGGACAAAAAAAAACCCGCCCATGGGGCGTCGCCCCGCCACGGGTTGCGGGGCGGGGCGGGGCGGCGAGGGGATGCCCCGCCCCGAATCATCCCCTCCCCGCCCCGTGCGAAAGAAAAAAATTAAAAATAATTACAAAAAATAAAAAATAATAATACAAAAAAATAAAAAAAAA
>CAIGRB010107919.1:0-11052 GCA_903798255.1 Fraxinus quadrangulata
ATCATATATTCGAAAGAGACAATTAAACTTTCAAAGGAAAGATTAAAACATTTCATCTATCCTTCCACATATTCTTGTTTGTCATTACATAGATTAATTTGGTTTCTATCCGGTGATCGTTGTTAGCGTGATTGTCTTAGTTTCACCCGTCGGAATTCGAATATTTTTGTCTCTTGCTGCAAAGTACATCCCGCGTCCATTTCCTCTTTACTATCTCCGTTATTCTGATAGGAACGCGTCGGAACAATACTTGACTTGGCGTGAATAGGCCCGACATCCGTTGGCCCATTTTTTGGGGTCACAAAGTCAATCTTTCTATCTTAAACATGCACCATATATTCTCAAATGCTTTTGATTACATAAATCAACATTCAGAAAGCCAAGAAGATTAAAGACTTGTGGATTTTTATAATGCACTTGAAATTTGACATATTCAATTTAAATTAGAGAAATATTGACCCAAGACTCTTAATTTTTTTAAAAATTAAATTAAAATCATGCTAAATGTGCATTTAGATGACACCTCCCTCACATAGGGGTGTCCGCGATTATTCATATTGACCCGGATGTACATGTATCATTATCGATTAAATTATTATATGTATACATGAGAAGTTTAAACTAAGGAAATTATTATAAGTATACATGAGAAGTTTAAACTAAGGAAAACAATTATTATATTTCCTTAGTTGTTGTCACAATAAAATTTCCCGACACTTGCGTTTATCGACGTTTGAGTTTTCAAACAAAAAAAAAATAGCAAAAAACAGTTGGCTACCACAAATCAATGAAGAAAATAGGCTCGAAAGAATGCTATTAGAGTTGTTTTTTAATCTGTGGTTATGTAAGATGTAAACATTTTGGCATTTTATTTTACCGCCAATGACCGCAGTCGGGGTTTGACGGTAGTGACACCAGCAGCGGCGATGGGTCACGGGAGGTTGGGTGGTGGAACTGGCAGACAAGTGGGTTTATGAGTTGGGTTGGGGAGGGGTGGATGGAGAAGATGGCCCAATTGCACTTCTTGAAAGATCTAGGATTCCTACTGCAATTTTTCCTTGATATTTTTTTTAAAAAAATAAAATTGAGGGCAATATTGTCTTTTGACGTTTGCCTAACAGAACTTTTGGATGGAATCGGTTGGCTGAGATGGGTTGCGTTAATTAGTGCAAGACTTAGGTAAATTTTGATTACGATCCATGTAATGCGTTGAAGATGCTCTTAGATTTTTACGTACAAACATCCAAGTAAGTAGAAAAGAATAAATTATAATTTTAACAACTTAAACCCACCAACAAAGTTGTGTCCATAAAATAATAAATGATTCACACATTAAAATCCAACTATATGCTTGCTTTAGTGCTTAGAACATCTCCAGTAGGAGTACCAATTGTAAGATACTTTTATTTTATACTTTCAATGCTTAAAAATAAGTTTAAAGAGACTCTTAATCTTTTAAAATAAAAAATGAATTTGACTCTCCAACTCCAAATGTCGAATGACAAATTTACATTACTATGATTGCATTTAATAAATTACAAATTTTAATATTCCACTCCTTAAATTATTAAAATCATATTTGAACTGAGTGATCATTGACATAAAAAATATGTTAGATAAAAGATTAGGTTAAATCAATAAGTTCCATAAAATGTTCTTTATAAATAGAATCTTGAAATGAACTTAGGCTTCAAGCATCATGACAGAATAGAATTTCATTCATAAGGAAGCAACACTTTATCTATTTTCATCGTCTAGAATTACGACAAAAAGTTTGAGGATCAAAACATCTCAATTTAAAGGTTGTAGAGTCCAAATAACTTGCTACAAATGCAGGAAATTATGGTCCAACGTTACAATTTTCCAAATGTTTTAATGCCAGTACTTCTATCCTACATTTCTGTCCAATCAAGCTACATGTACATTAAGTTTGACATACTTGCGAGGTATTATTTTTTCAAACATCACAACATTTTAAACAATTGACAGCACGTCGAATGTTAAACTTGATGTACATCAAGTGTGTACAACTAGTTTAATCCATTCCTGTAACTCATTCCAGTACCTGAAAACATTAACGTCTCTTGAAAATATATTTGTTGACAACTAATTTGACAATTCACGTATTGTCAAGATCTCGGTCATCGATTTCAAAAATAGTTTTTAAAACGAATGGATAAGATTTTTGACAAGTCACAGGTTGTAAACGAAGTTGTAAACATGATTGTACAAGCAGCGTGAATCTTTCCTTAAATGTGCCAAGGGCAAATGGAATTCTCCCCATAGCCTAAGAAGTTCCCAAGAATCAAACAAACTAATAAAATTGCCTGCAAAACTTCTGGAAACTTTCATTTTTAACACAAAACAATTTCTAACTTCACTAAAGGCATACAGTTTAAAAAAGCCAATTCAGAGTAATGTTACCAAGCCAAATGAGAAGTGGGAACTGTGCCAAGGCAATGAAGAGCAAGAGATAGTGATGCCTGCTTGAATCATAACTCCTCACTTCAGCAAAAAGAACTCTCTTCATTGTCTTTACCAAGAAAATTCCCATGCATAAGCATGTCCACGGCATCAGAAAGTAGTAAACGTAGCTCGAGAAAATACGTCCCAAGACGGCCAAAGACAATCCTGTGAAAGTATATCCAGCATATGCCACAATGTCGAGCAAAGGTGCCTCTCCACTACCCAGTGAAAACAAAGTCATTTTCAGCAGTGTGACTTGCAAAAACCAGCCCACCACCCCCTTGATGAACAGCCAGTTCAGAGCTTCTGGGCTAAACCTGGCAAGCATCACAGGGATATTTAGATAAATGAAGAGGTTTCCCCATTTGTCAATGAGTGACAGATACAGGAATGGGGGAAAATCGTGGTGGACAATATGTTTATTTTACAAACAGCAGAATGGCAACTTAGACTAGAAAAAAAGCAAGAGAGTGAGAGGGGTACCATGCAGGAAAACTCTCTTGTAAACTACATCATCATAGATATTTCATGATGGCAAAATAAAAGAGGAACTTAACTAATGATGAATGAAAAAAAGAGAAGATGAAACCACAAAATGACCACAGCTCATTAATGCTGACAGCTTTACCGACAAAGTAGCTTAAACTTTTTGATAGGGTGGCTTAACATAATATCAATCATTGGTTTAAATACCATCTCCACTCATTTATGCAACCCTTATCACATACCTATATGATAATGTGTTGTTTGTCTAAACTTACACATAAAACACAATTTAAATAACTTTTTTATTTTAAACACGTGTATCTAAATAAAGAAAAAAAACAAACTTACATCGCCAAACTTCAACTAGTCCCCACATGATATATCCAATGAAATTTAAAAAAAAAAAAAAAATACAAAAGAGCCAACAAAATAGAAATATTAAATCCTAATATATCGGGTTTGAATTCCATAACAAATTTGTTCATAAATTTCTAAGATCCAGTCTACAGTCGAGGTGGTGTGTTGAAGATATATTTACAAATAAGCCTCCTTTTGGGAAGAATTTATCAACGGTTTAATTTATAAATATAGAAACAAGTGATGAATAAGTAAATAGTACTTTTGGCCATTGGAATATATTGTTGAAAATGAAGTTTGACCATTTATAAATGATTTTAAATTTCACCAAACGAAGGCTAAATAAATTTTCCCTCTTAAACATCTAAGCTTCTAAATGATGTGGTTCGATAGAATGGAACAGAATGCATGCACAAAAAACCCATATTAATTTATAATATCATAGCAAGTATCTCAAGATAGAAATGGGATAAAGGAACATGTACCGCCGAAAACAATTCAATTCTCAAAAGTGCAATTCATGTGTTCCCAAACACCCAGAGCGAAAAAGCTAGCTCAGAGGCAACCAATTACAAGCTAAAAGAAAACATTCAAACAAGTGCAAGATTGGTTCAAAAACTTACTTTCCATGCAGGCCCAGTGATAAGCCGGCCAGAACAACATAGGTACCAAATGCCATGAATGGAATATACAAGTCTGGTGCATTTATATCGTAAATGGGGGGTTTGTAGGAAAGCCTGCCACCCACTGGCTCTGTGATTCTTGTCCAATGGCCCTAAAGGAAAATAGGAGGATCGGAGAAATACTATTGAAGGAACAGTGGTGACAAAAATATGCGGAAATTATAAGGAACAAGTGGAAGATAATATAGCAAGAGGAAAAAATTCTTACTCTGTGCAGAAACGGGAAGAGAACAACCTTCAATTTATTCCTTATATATTGGTCATTGACTTGGAAATAGTATTGAGGGTCAGAAAAATACCTGCTAATCTGTTTGCGCAAAGAGAGTTCAGAAACAAAATTAAATGAGAATCTTTCAACGAGTTGAATAGATAATAACAATGACAAATCCCATTTATCAAGATCCAGCATTGGAATGATTGATGATCTAAAGCTACCTAACGCCCTTCGAAGCATATATAGATTAATTCCCAGGGTCTGATCACAGTACTTGTAAGCTACTTACGTTGCTTTGCACATATTCAGAGCTGGATCCTAAAATTCTCTCTCCATAAGCACCTAGTCCACCTCTAATGAATCCTGAACCAGCACCATAGAATGAATTCGTGAAAGGACTTGGCTGTGCGTTGGTAGGTGGTCTTGGCACCCCCGACTGTGCGACTATATTATCATACATTTCTGCAATTAAATATCAACTAGGTTATAATATCACTTAAATTTTTGCCAAATTAATAGCCACAAGGTAAAAAAAAAATCCATGGAAAGAGAGAGGATGCTTACACAACAATGACAAAGGGAAAGCCTAAGTCCAGCATTTAAAAATCATAAATGTTCAACCAAAGAAGATCAACTTTAAAAGTAAATTCATAATTTGGTGTTCATATTCTTGTTTCAAGTGCCTCGCATAGTTTTGCAAGTCATGTTCGTTAGCTTCAAATTTATCAGGTTTTCCAAGGAAAAAACACCAGTCAAACATTTGGCGGTCAAAATAACCAGAGATAAACTTTAAGACAGCTTGAAACTTGAGTTGGAAGAAATTCTGATTCAGTACTACAGACTAAAATCTACGGGATCCATCTGCAGATTTCTGTTACAGTGGATTTTGAATCCTGGACCGGATTAGCCAAGTACTTTATGACCTATACTTTCATATACATTAAATCAGTTGTAAATATAATCAATGTAGATCTAAGATTATTTTCTTTTTAGAATCTTGAACACGAATTGAATTATATACATAGAACTCATAGATATATCTTGAAGAGAAATTCGGATTTCAACATCAGAAGTGATGCAAAAATACATAATGATCTGCACAACTGATTTATTTTCATAATAACTACCAAAAGGGGCTATGAAAAATCAGATTTGAAGCGTTATTAAATAATATAATTCTCAATGTCCCCACACAGTTTACACCCAACTATACATTTCAGGAATATCTAAAGCAATTTGAAAGACTAATTCCAAAATATAAGTGTTAAAAAAAATCTAAAGTTCAAGATTTAAGTTTCCCGTTCTCTTACCTTAAACAATAAAACCGCGCCCACCAATCTCCACACCAAGCTAACTTAAAAATTCGATCTGTGCCCAAAAAAATTCTGCAAATTTCAAATCCGTACGAAATTACTCAAAATTTCATACTATTTAATCGTAAAACACAGCACGAACAACTGAAGAAGTCTTCAAAAAGTACATGAATCAAATATTATTATCGAAAAATTACTCTACTCTAAATCGTATATCAAATTCAAATATATGCATCGTAGAACTCAACGTTCAAAATACGCCAATAATAATATTCAGAATTGACATGCGTACCAGGGCGGGTAGAGTGAAATCGAGAGATTTATCGGGAAATTGTCTTTATGAGTTTAGACTTGATACTCCGTGCTGTTTCCGCGTTTTTTTATTGTTTATGTTTTTTTTTTTTTTATATTATATAATTTATGTGTGGCGTAAACACGAGTGCATCGCATGATTTTCTAATTTCTCTATTCACGTAATTTAATGTGGAAATTACAAAAAATCAGTGGTTTAAACTTTCTACTTCAAAATTAAGGTCCAAGGTTTATCTAATAAAAAATTAGGTATGAATTAAATATTTAAATAATATTATAATACTAATATTCCAATTCCTAATTCATTTTCTCTCACTACTTTCTCTCACACTCTCCTCTCTCTCCATAATCGGGTCATCGATGCTGTCCATCTCTCCACAACGTCGCCGACAACATTCATCACATCTCCGGCAGCTCGTCGCCGTTCAGATGTGCAACACATTAATCCCTAATTAATTCTCGACGCCCTCTCTCTCTCTCAAAATTTCTACAGCTCGTCGCCCCCTCTCTCTCTCTCTCTCTCTCTCAACATTTCCAGCCAAGTCGCCTCCCCTCGTCAGAGCTACCGTCACAAGAAGTGGCTACAGCAGCGCTCCTCTCGCCATCGCTCTCTTTCTCTCTTCATCCCTCATCTCGTCTTCTCTTATGAAAGCGTTGTCGTCACATCTGAATTGAGTCGCGACACTCAGTTGGCGCGAGCAGCAGATTTCCGTCGTTGCATCTGAACTGAGTCGTGACGCTCAATTCGGGCGAGCAGCAGATCGTTGTCGCCGTCTCACAGATGTGGTGTTTGTGGATCTACTGTGTTTGTGGTGGTATTTGTGGATCCACTGTGACCAGTAATTTAAATAGTATTGTGGTGTTTCAACGATGGTCGTGCAAGCGGTGAAGACGTGGGTTATGTTGGTGAGGTTATGGGTTAGGTAATATACAAGTGATTGGTGGTGGAGGTGGTTATCAGTGGCTTTGTTGGTGCTGTTGTGGCGGTGGCGGCGTGGTGAAGGTGGTCGAAAGTGGCCATAGTGGTAGTAGCGATAGTCTGCGACCAAATGTTTGGCAATCTGTGACCAAATGTTTGGTAATTTGTGACCAATTACTCAACTGTGACCTAAAAATTTAATAATATGTTATTCAAAAATAATCTGTGACCGACTAATTTAAAAATTCGTGACCTCGAAATAATCCGTGACCTATAAATTTTTTAATTTGTGATCTCGAAATAATATGTGATCAATTAATTTTAAAAAATGTGACATGTGACCTATAATTATGTATATGTGATTATTAATTACATAACTGTAGCATTATTATATTTAATTAATTAACTAAAATCTGATTTTTGCACTAGTCAAACTTAAAACATGACCCTTACTTNTAGTCAAACTTAAAATTCGATTTTTGAATTGCGTATAGTTAATACCTTACTTTTGAACTCTTCCCTAATTTAATTTTCTTTTTCACGGGTTTTTTTCAACCACATATTTGTCAAATAAAAGTCAAGTAATATTGTGCCTCTATTTGGACTCCATTAAAATTAATTTTCAAGAAAAAATGTATTTTAAATTAGTGATTTTTAAAAAATGAATTATCAAAAAAATAAAATTTTAAATTTACGTATAATATTATTTTATTAAAAAATGTGAAAACATTAAAATTAAGCCCTTGTTTGACCTAATTTTTTTGGAAAAAATGAATTTTTAAATTTTTAAAGAATGTGATTCAAAAATAGGAAAAAAAATCGAATTTATGTGAATAATATTTTATTGTCAGAATGTGAATTAAAAAATATTGAAAGAAGGATTGTCATACAAGAGCTAAATTTGAATCAAATTCACGCAATGGATTGGAGACTAGTGACGAGATTTGCCCATCAAAATCACCTCAAAAAAGCATGAAATTCAATGCAGTACCGACAAAACTAAGTAGATAAAATTTACATGGATTTTTTAACCATGGGAATATCTCATTTTGACATATTTACATGCCCAACTACAGTAACTGCACAGAAATGGGATTAAATAATGGAATGCCTCTCTATCTTTCTCTTTTTCCTTTCTTCACATTTATTAAACTACTTTCTACTCGTATGTCAATCACTCTACTCTAAAGGACTAAAGTAAATCAACACAAAAATTATGGGCGATAGCGTGGACGAAATTTGCTCGATATATCTCATGATCGCCAAAACAACTCAAAGTCATTAACGTACAAGGAACGATCTCGGATCTCCAAATTTGCAACATGCCAATTAACGAGCTTTGACTGGATACATTTACATAAAACTAGTGCAAGAGGAAAAATCCACCACTCACTTTCATCCCTGCATAAAAAACATAGGGCAAGCATAAGAACAATAGCATGTTAGTTAATGAATTTAATATGAAAAACTTGGATTTGTCTCACATATTCCATGGCTTAATGAATGGAATTTTTTTCCTTGACTGCGTGCTATAGTGAACATATCCACAAAGAAATGCAACACCCTGCGTATACCAATAAAACCAACTAAATTGGAATGCGAGCCAAATTAGATTGAAATCTATGAGTTGAAAAATCAAATCTCTCCAATCACGAGGCCTCAAACAAGTGGAAAGTGCAAGGCATGATTGATAAGAAAAATAAGAAAAGGTGCTGGAAAGAAACTATTCCTCAATCTGGAACCCCAAACATGACTAGACGTCTTTAAAGAAAAATAACCACTAAAAAGCAAGCCAAAAGATACCCAATAAAATATGATATAATACCACAGATGTCAAGGATACACTCACAATATTTATCAAAGACGTGATGTTCCACAAAGCATATACACGTGCAAGACCTGCTGATCGCCTTGGTCCATGACTGAATAAAGCATTGATACCAGCAGGGAAAGGAAGCAAAATCCCAAGAGGTAAAATGAACAGAACAAGAAAGACATCCGCCAGGGAAAGTGAAAACAGCTGGAGTAATGTGAGCAATACTAAGCTAAAATCTCCTAAAAGCAGTATAGAGATGACCAAACCAACAAGATCCTGCAGCAAATGATGTACAGCAAGTTTAGGAAGGGAAAAATAATAAATAAAATGGCCACGTAGGATGCACAATGTCCCACCACGGAACAATAATACATAACCAGAATGGCCATGTAGGATGCACAATGTCCCACCACCACCAGCCACAAAGGAAATAAAGCCAATCGGGGTTTTTTCTTTTTTCTTCCTTCTTGGAAAGAGAGAGATACCTGGTGGCCAACAGGTTTGGTGTTATGAATTAGAAAAGAGAGCAAAAAAAGTATATCTCTTTTCTCCTTAAGCATCTTCAAACTGTCAATATCTAAAACCCCACCATAAATCTTCCGCCTTAAGTTACCCCCGCTGCTTCTCTGACTACGACTTAAATATGTCTCCTCTCTAGTATATATACCACTGTAAAAGAAAAAAGGAAACAAAAATCAAGAAATAAGATCAAAACTAGAAATGTGTGGTTATTCTATTCTTTGTAGTCCGTCTTGCACTTGTTAAAATAAATAAATAACCTGCCATCATATGCACTAAACTCAAAAGTATGCATGCATGGTCATGCGAATATGCAAAAAAGCCCACCTAAAGAAATTCATCCATCTAAATTGCTTCGATCAATTTCCAACCTTATTGTACCAATAAGAGATAGTAACACAAGAAAGTCACAACTAGAACATCGAATACTGCTAAGCTAACAATAGCTGGTCACCTCCCTCAAAAAATAAATAAATCAACAAAAGATAAACAAACAAATGAAGGGAATAAAAGAGGATTAGTAAATAAATCATTGGGAAGAAAGGAAAATAAGATTACAATCATCAACAGCTGCAGTAGGAAAATGCACAACAAGTTGTGGTGACAACATT
This sequence comes from Fraxinus quadrangulata, assembly GCA_903798255.1. NCBI lineage: Eukaryota > Viridiplantae > Streptophyta > Magnoliopsida > Lamiales > Oleaceae > Fraxinus > Fraxinus quadrangulata. Next base: position 9,697 of record CAIGRB010107919.1, read on the forward strand.
TAGGACATGTACTGCTTAGTTAGAGTTGAATGCCAAATTGCTTTAACTTTCAAAACAAAAACATTTATTCAGCTCATTGGTTCACTTTTCTTTCTGATGCACTCATTGTATTCCACATTTTATTGTGCTGGCAGTTGTCGATAACATTATTTAATATAAGATTGAGCAGTTTCATTTAAAAAAATAAAAAGATTTTAGTCTTCCATAACCAGGCATACATCTGTATGTATATGTGCTTTTCAACTTATTAGTGGACACATGCAAATGTGTCCGTGCTCATATCAAACTAAATATGTATGTATTAACATTATCACAAACCAATACCGTGAATGCTGTTGACTTCTAGGTGCTCCATCAGGCCCATCTAAAGATACATGGTCTATTCCGTCTTCAACAGCACATATCCAAAGTCCATAATGACAATAACCATCAGTCGTAGCTTGAAACCAGGCAAGATCCACTCGAATACCATAGATCCTTAAAGCAGGATTAGCAAAAGTTTCAAGCCATTTAAGGACATGGCGAAATTTTGCTCTGAGGCAACCCCGGCGTACCAAACGCAACTGCACATTCAAACCAGCCACAAAGCGATACCATGTGCTAGGTGGCACTGACTGAAAGTAAAAGTGCGAGTTAATGCACTTCTAGATTTCTATAAATGATGAAGAATAAAATTTCTTTCTCAAATTATTCATTCTTCCCTTTGCAAATCTGTTTCAGTTCCTTAGCATAAGAGACAAACCTGACTCATGAGACTGGTGATGATGTTGTCATTCTGAAGTAAGAAAGGAGTCATGTAACTTCCATCACCTCCAAATAATAGAGACATGGGAAATCTTCGGTGGAGACCAGAAGGAACATCACTTCTCTTTTCATCCCCGCCAAGAAAAAAGTCAATGTATGCTAGCATTAGATCAGGTGTTGAAGCCACCTACAGTCACATATATCAATTATGACAAGCAAAAAAATATTTAAGCATCAATTATCGCATGCAACGTATTTTACCCTTGAGTGCTCCAAGTAATGGATTTGGAGGAGACACAAATTGAAAAAATTAAGAAGCAACTATCAATAAGTTTTGAACGCAGTTAACACAAAACGTGTAATGCTAATTCAGTTGTTAAAATGAAGCTTAACATGTGTTGTGAAGAACAAACAGAAGAAATATAAAGTTTACAGAGCAGTTCACTAATGCCTATTCATCGAAGCACCAGCTTTTTATCTTTCAGTTCTAGAGAAGATATTAATCATAGAGAAAATGGAATGTCTGGAAATACAAATAGGTTTCTCGAACAGGTTCATGTCCATGTTTCTATTTGCTATGTTCAACTCCACCCCCACCCACCCACCCACCAC
>CAIGRB010107919.1:11712-49822 GCA_903798255.1 Fraxinus quadrangulata
AACTACAAAGGCATCTTAGAATAGTAAATGGGAAGCACATCATTTTAAGGTAATGGATAAACTGCTGGATCCAAACTCATTCCCCCCATGCCCACCTAAAAAAAGAAATCTTGAGCATAATATAACCTATATGAAACATAATATAGTTTGAAGATTTGGGCTAAAAATATTTGGTTACTCGAAAGCTAGACAAAGGCATGCACAATTAATATAATTGTTTCCAGCTGTATTATAATCCCTCCAGAACTAACCTTCAGCCCTTCGTACAGTGCACGCGAACGGCAAGAACGCAAGCAAGCATGGTCATATTCTGATCTCACGAATTCTCGAATTCGTTGTAACTTCATTCTCCGCCTCCACTGTTGCCATGACCATGCAAGAGGGTAGGCAAGAATACAAAGAATACTGTGTACCGATCCTTCCCACCATTGATATATAGCAAGAGCATTGATCTCATCCACAAATGCATTAAATGCACCCTCATATCTGCCATTTCAATATAATATTTAGATTTTTGTTCAATTCTGCAATGCCTGGTCTACGACAAAATACATACAGAACATAAATCCCACTCCTTGTGTCAATGGCAAAGGAAATTGGTGACAAAGCTTACCGTCCTGTGATGAGCAGCTTAAACCATTGCACATTAATAATCACAATAAAGTGGCAACACATACAATAAGCAATTACAAAGGGGAAAAAGAAGAGAGAACTTACACAATTTCTTTTACTTGTTCAGGAGGTGTATGAGGAAGATGCCAAGGTTCACTAAATGTATTTGGACCATTAAAATACATTCTATGCATGTGACTCTGGGATTCTTCTACTCTGTTAGTCTCCAGAACCTGAGTGTTGGACAAGATATCAAACTTTCAATTTCAAATCACCACGAGGCGCACTAGGAAGATGTACTGATTGCATCCTCCCTTCCCCACTAAGTGCATCACTAAGCAGATTAACAAAATTAAACATGTAAGGTTCTTCAGAAGATACCTCATTAAGTGACTCCAAGAACGGAAAGGAGTGATCTATTTGAGAACCCTGTTCAGTAGGAGCAGCGCCTGGTGACTCATCGCCCCCGATGAATTTCATCCGTGCAACACTAAGCACTGATGCTAGCGAAATGAGGAGACCTAAAAGCAGAAGACCAAATAACCAGGGCCCTCCAAATGTGTATATTAACTCTTCAAGAGCTGTATAACAATGTGGCATGTGATATCTCTCAGAAATGCATTTGTAAGGACAAGGTGTTTCAGTAACGCCACCTGACATGGGCAAACAGAAACAACTAGCCCTAATCAAGTAGTATAATTTGACATAGTAAAACATATTAAAACATAATTTTAAAAAAATAAAAATCAAAGATGACACTAGTGTCTCTAAGAATGAAATTGCATCAAACAAACCATAGAAAGCATATAAAACAATCCATTGGAGATACCTCGGACATAAACATAAATAGCACGACGGGAAAGCTCATAACTTGGACATGGAAAACAAAGGAACCCATCAGATCCCGTAACATTTTTATAAGTGCCAGGTGGACATTCCTACAGAAATTCAAGACAAACTTTAACATCAGTAGCACATAGAGACGGAAAACGAATTATGTTTCCAGAAACTACTATCGACTCTGACAAGGATTATGTGTGTTGGTAATATAAATAAAGGGAAGAATGAACCAAAATTAGTACATTATTAAATGATGTCTAGGAAAAGGAAAATACATTTGGTAAGTTACAACATATTTTATAAGTGATGTAAATCCTTAAATCAATGCGATGTCTAAAATAAATTGACTGGCTAGTTCATCGAAGAAACCTATTGCAGCTTATTATCAAACCAAAAGTACTTGTTAACTATTACAAAACTTGAAGCATACACAAAAACTACTACCCCAAAATAAATTGTGATCTACCTCACAGAATATTCCATAAAGGCCCTTGGGGCAAGTTTTTCCACTGACTGTTCCATTTTCGCCAGTTTGTCCTTGGTTGCCACCAAATCCACCCCTATGACAAAACCAGAAAACCTAGTGTTGGTGGAGAAGCTTAACCAGAAAATAGAAGTAGATAGAAAGCTAATACAACATAGTTTAACATAACTTGTGTAACCTTTCACGTGAAGTGGGGATTGCAAATAAAAGAAATGCAAATCCAGAAAGGCGTTAAATTGAGTCATCAATACTTGGAAATTGCATAATTTGGACGAGCAACTGCATGAATTTCGATTCCAGTACTTATAATCTTTTTCCTTAGATTTTTATATGCAACAAACAAGTCAAGAGGCTGAAATATAATGCCTAAGGTCAAGTGAGTAGCTTACAAATAGAATGTCAATGATCAGACATTCACAAATATGCTAAGACGTGACATAAGGGCTTCTTCCAACTCATCAAGACAAACAAAAAACAAGTGCTTTTGCATAGACAAAGCATCATCCGGTAAATCTAAAATATCTAAAACACAGATCTGAAATCCTTTTTTTATAAAAAACGCACATCTAGCAAGGTAAAATATATCGTCTTAAGTAACAAGTCCCAATTTTGAGTGTTACAATGTGTTTCCCATTATCCTAAGCCGCATGCGTATCATGACATTCATGGATGGAACTGTTAAAGAAACCACTCCCCCCCTTGGGTGGGGGGAGTAGCCTCAAGGTCCCCCGAAAGTCTTAATTAAAGGTGATAAGGGAAAAAAAAAATTAGATCCAAAAATATATTAGGTCATTATGAATGCAAACTAATATGCGATGTAACTATGCAAACAGTAAAGTTTTCTTAAAAGGATTTAAAAAAATATAAAAACAAGAAACCAGATGTCCGGGGCATAACTTCAATCTAATAAACATTGTCATTCAATATGGATGGTGGAAAGGGGAGGAAATAAAAAGAAGCAAGCAAAGTCCAAATTAAGATAGGTGAAGATACAAATTAAAGGACTAACAGGAAACTGTATTCTGCCTGACTTTTTTCGGGAAATGAAAACAAACATCCCTTTTCAACTTACTTCATCCTTCCACATGAGTGCATCCATATGGTGGAAAGGGGAGGAAGTCACAAGAAAGCAAGCAAAGTCCAAATTAAGGTGAAGATAAAGATGAAAGGACTAATGACAGGAAATTGTATATACAGTATACTGCACATCTGACTTGCAGGAAATAAAAACAAACATCCCTCTTGAATTTATTTCATCCGACCACATGAATGCATGCATATACTCATAGACAACCAAGTGACTAACAAAATCTAAGCATAACAAAATATAAGCAATAAACACGTCATTTCTTTTTAAGGTCTCAGTACCTCATTGCTGAGACAAAGTTCATCTGAAGTTCTAAAGTAGGGAGTAGGGACAGTTCCCTTATTGCTTCCTAACTTTCAAATTCTGTGCTTCCAGGAAAATTAGCTAAAGTTACCTTGTATTCATCCTATTGATAGACAAATCATATTATATAAACACAGTCTTTCAACCATTCTTTCTCTTCAATAAGAAAAATCAGAAAATCAAAATTTGATTATCTAAGATGAGGAATTTAAAATCATCATCAAACAGGTGTAGAGGATGGAAAGGTAAATAGAAAAGCTTGATATCAATATAGAAGACAGAAAATAACATAATTCATTTGTGATCAAAAGACATTCTACAAGATAAATCTGTGCACGACTATTGAGAAAGTATTTAAACTAACCGTGTATGGATGATTCCCTTCACATTAGCTACTGGCTGGTATACATCTCCAGTGGAAATGTCTGACCAATGAAAATGAATCCTTCCGCCACCGCCGCCGCCGCCACTACGACTACCATCACCTCCACCACTTGACAAAACGCCAGATTCACCAAGAGCCAGAGTATGCAAAAACAACAAGATAGTTCCACCAGATCCACCCCCAGGTCCAATATTCCCAACATCTGTAAGGCTATTCTTCTTTGGGAGACTATTCCTAAAACTACCTCCATCAGCTCTAACTGAGCCTTCAACAGATAAAATGAGCAAAGGATGGGCTGAAGAACCCAAAACTGCATGGAATGGGGAAAAGGAAAAGTAGCAATAGAAGGAAATAACGGGAGAAGTTAATGTCGGCTTCAGTTAAAAAAAAAAAAGTGAAAGAGGAAAAGAAAGCAAAAGAAAGGCATGCATTTGAACTGAACAAATAAAATTGCAACTTGCAGAAACAAATTTGATATAAACAGAGGTTAAACAACTCCCCGCCCCTATAATAGCATATTGCAAGACGACCTTGAAAAATCCAAAAGTTGAAAACAGAGCAGATAGGAGATGTAATATAAACACGTGACAGAGTTGTAGCAAGGGGCATCTGAAGACAGTCAAGTAGTCTTGCAAAAGAGAGACAAGAGAATAAGAAAGTCACTGAAGATACAACACTTGTGATGCTAAATAAGATAAATGCATGCAGGAAGTGACACGTAGCTAGAGTGTGCTACAATTAACTCTTAACCTTTAAGTGTCCGCTCATTTATTGATTATAAAATGACACCATTACAAAATTAATTTCTCATCAAATATCTAAGGCACTTCTCTTTATCAAAGAGAAGCCCAATATCAGAATCCTAACCCACAGAAAATGAGCAATACCAACTTAAACTCAATAATTTTTGGGCTGGCAAAGAGATGGCAAGCAATTGAACAAAATTATGATTTCCAAATTCACTAATTCAGTGTTACCACATTAAAAGAGAGGAAACCGCAATTGACCAGCTCATAGACTGTAGCTAACCTAATATACCACCGCCAGCAGTTGAACCGGCCAAGCTATCATTTCCGCTTCCACTACCCAATTCACAAGGCAAATCAGCATCTCCATATGATATGCCACCCTCAACGCAGCTTCCATTGTAACACCCCATTCCACCTCTACCACCATGCCCGCCACCGCTGCCTAGACCATTACTCAAAACTTTTCCTTGACCCACACCTCCAGTGCAGCCTGCATAGAAAACAAACTAAATTGACAAATATAAATATGATTAAACCTCATGGATGCAGACTACAGAGTCCTCAACACAATCGATGATCTTATATTTATATTTTGCAAAACAAAAATCTCATCATTGAGCAAATCTTCAGAGACCAAGATCGTTCCACATTTAGAAATTATTATTTCCTCGTATTAAGCAGTAAATACTTTTTTTCTAAAAGTTCCTTGACAGTATTAATTATAAGAGAGATTTCAGATAGATTTATATATCTATAGACAGAGGTAATTGTTAAACTTCATAAAACCAAATCTATTACATCTAGTAGCACCACTACCAACTTATTCTATTCTACAAGTTCAATGCATAAACATCTTCTATTGTTAATTCAAAGAAGCAGAACCTCTCTAGTTCTAACTGACAGTAGCAAGTTTGTTTTCTAAGCTTTGGGTTACACTTAGGGGTGTGTACTTATCGCTTACGAGAGCCAAAGGATAACTCTATAAAATATCTAATCTTGTTTTGTACCATAGGACCGAAAACAGAAGTCAAACTAAAGTCTGTGGAACTTTTTTGTGTATGGAGTATGAACCACAATATATGTCATTCGATTGTAGGTATCCATTTATAAAGTGTGTGGAAAGATGTCAATATATCTTTTAATTAATCAGATTATGACGAAATTTTATAAATATGCCAATAATTAATAATCATTTAGTCTCCTAGCATTTTCAATAACTAAGAGAGTATGTAATTTAGAGAAAGTGCTAACAATTCAATAATGAATAAATAATATGGAAAAGTATCCAGTTATCTACGATTTGTGTATTTAAAGGAAGGAAGAAAGAAAAGGGGAACTAGAATGCAGACAGAGATTGGAACCATACCCCTATCAGATGTGTTTATTATTCCAGAAGATTGCACAGTAATGGCTCTTGCTCTCTGGAAATGAACAACAGATCCTTCAATGAAACCTTCAACAAGGATATCCTCAACTCGACAGATCTACAGAACAAACAAGTATAATATAAGAAAATCTGCAACTCTGCACCAGTGTGGGCATGACAATATGGAGAAACAGTTCAAGGAAATAAGCATTGATAGCTAAATACAAATTCTAATGATTTTTTGTATCAGCAAATGTTCACCTGTAGAGTAAACAACAAAGAAGAATTCACATTGCAATCCTCAGGAGGATGAAGCAGTTCAATAGGGCAATCTTGTGAATCACAGTTTAGTTTTGGCACCCTACCAGCACCAAATGCCATGCTTCAGTAAAGTCTAGAGAAGCACATCTCAGCCATGATTAGAGAGCAATTAAAAGACATAACTTACACAGCATTATCCGAGGCATTTTGTAAAGGACCACGCAGAACAGATCCAGGTCCAATCTTCATGATGATATGAGAACCCAAAAGAAGACAACATAAATAAGCATACCACACATTACATACACTAACTAAAACATTATCACGTAATTTTTAAGACAAAATGTTCAGTAAATGCACAGGTTAGGAAAAGTGCCAATATCTTCAGAGCCCAGGCACAATGAACACCTTGACTCTGAACAAAGTTCAACATGTGAAAGCCTGACTTGAGCATTAAGAAGAAAAATAAGAAGTTTCTGCAACCCAAACAAGTGGGAAATTTTCCATATAGAGTAATTAGATCAGAAACTGGAAATAAATGCACCTTTGCTTAATAAGTAAAACCAAAACAGAAGGGATACGAGAAAGAGGTCATGCACAATCCATTTCAATCTAACATTGAACGATAAAATTGCTTAGGGATAATGCATACGATATAATCCTTCTCTAGTGCGTGTACCTAAACTATGAAATTTCATTGATGACACTTCAATCAATAAGCACAGAAACTTCAAGGTCATGCATTAGTCATTTAAGATCTAAAATAGATTAATGGAATTGCTGGTGAATGTATATCAGAAAATCCTTCTCTACAAGCACAAATACCAAAATTATGGAATCTTGTGAAGACATCACAGTCATTCAAATAGAAAAAGAGGTCATGCACAAGTCTTTCTAGAATAATGGTGAATTGCTGTTTAATCAGTACCAAAGAATCCTTCTCCACAAATACATATACCAGAACTAAGAAATCTCACAGATGACATCATACTTTATGAAAATGGAAATTTTTTGCTTACATTGATGCTATAAAACAAAGATAATACAAGACGTTGGGCTTCAATGCAATCACCAGGTCCTGATAAATTTAATAAACCCTGCCCTTGAACTTCCAGATTTGCATTTGAATGAATAAGAGATGACTCCTGTGCAAGTAAAATAGAGCAAGTTATGTACGAACAATAAGAGCACATTTTTATTGCAAACAGAGAGCCAGTAGCACAGCACACCTTCAGAACTATAAGATTACTAGCCTCAACTAATGATGTCTCGAGATTTTCATCTCCACCTCCATCTATTAGCATCCGTGAGTTCCACATCAGAAACATTTTGACAGACATGCGAAGAGCTCCAAAAACCTGGGGGGAAGTGGGAATGAGAAAAACACATACAGAATTATTAACTAAGATAATGCATCACAATGAAGAAACTAAAGACTGGTACAAGCTACAGAAATTAGATTGTGATAATAAATAGATGCACAACAATTAATTATGATTGAATGGTTGCACATGCAGGAGAAGAAATGCATCTGGAACAAAATATAGAAAATGCGATCACAGAAAGTTATCTACATAACAAGAATATCTATTTAAGCCCCTTCCTGGTCAGCTTTTTTCCTGTACAATTCGCTTTTAGTCCTTTCGACCAAACTTACGTGCCTCCCATCATCTGATAATTTAAAGACTAGCAGGAGAGATTTAATAGCTCTTATCTACCCACCAAAATCACACCACAACCCAAATAAGCTCCCCTGATTTTTATGCGCAACAGGAAGTGGAAACCCCAGATTGCTGCTTCACGATTGCTGGAAATGGATGAAGGAAGAAGCTGATTATGTATCTCTTTTGGTCTATTTGTGATTAAACTCAGCAATTGAAGGATATAAACAGTATTTTTTATATTTTTGTATGTATACTACTTAATCAAGAACAAGAACATAGATTATGATGAAATAGAAATATGAGCCTTCAAAATGCTCATTCTCTCAACAGATATCAATCAATTTTGCCTGACTGAATTGAGCACCCTACATCCCCAACCCACCCCATTCAACACACAACTAACAGCTAGTAAGCTCGTGAAGACTTTATTCGCTGCAACTGAGCTCACTGTATCAACAGGGATCTACCAATACCTTCAACCCCCTCTCCTTGCCCCCTCTCTCCATAAGCTGCACTCAACCACACAGAAGAGATTGAAATCACAAAAAGTGGAGGAAAAAGGAAAACCATGCTTCGATTCAACAGCCCAAAACCACTAGAATCAGCAAAAAAGGCCCAAAGGAAAAGGCTCCCATCATCCTCAAAATCAACCTCTCCCAAATCCCTCAAAACACCAATAGCAATACCACAAAAAACCTCAAGTCAATCTATCATAGACCTGACATTGTTTTTAAAGACAAAAAAGGGTAGGGATGGTCAGTGAAAGGCTGAAAGTTCTAAATGTTAGTGGCACTGTGGATTCTCAATTTGATATAGTGATGGAAGTATCAGATAACAAGTTTGGCTATAGTTGCAGGGTTCGGATGATGATGGTTGCGTACTTGATGGTTTGTTGAGATGGGAGCAGTATTCAGTTTCATGGTTTGAGAGAGAGAGTGTGGTCTGCTGAATCCAGAGAAGAACAAAAACAAGTGGGACCCATGGGAAATTAAAAGATCGAATCTATATTTTCCGTGGTTAGGCTAGTTTCAGAATTGAAGAGGCCACTCAGAAGTTGGTGGCAAGCATAAAAGTATTCGTTTTTGGTAACGTGACATTTAAAAAAAAAAAAAAAAAATAGGAAGAAGAAGAAGAAGCCATTGAATTTAAATGGAATGAGTATGTACCAGAATCAATAACTAGAAAGCATGTCCGCATTATATAGTTCAAAGAAAACAACAATGAACCAATCTTATTGGCCAAAAGAATCTACCAATTTTATGACCAAGTAAAAGAGTTGTAAATGTATAATGCGAGAAGGGGAAATATAAAGGAGATCAAAATTACATGGAGAACGAAAACAGATTATATGCCGTTTACGCTAGAAATTAGCAAGCGATAAAGTCCCAATAATGAAAACAATGATAAAAGGCATCATGCAGGAAAATCAAAATAATTGGCCACAAATCAGACGTCTGCCACTTACTCTAATTACAGAATCCCCCATTAACAGCTCTTCTGCCAATAATTCAAATTCTGACATCGAATAATGTGCTAGTCCAAAGCTCAACACTCCACCATACAAAAGGCTGATTGTTCCTTGAACCTTTATGATGCATCATGAAAGATGGCAAAATTAGATCCTTGGGGAAAAAAAAACAACAACAGCAACAACACTACTACTTCCAGATAAATGAACAAAATACACACAAATAGCCAAGTTATGGACGGCAAGTTGATGAAATGCCCAAAGGGTTCAGAGATTTAGAACACGTACAACAACTACAGACTAGGCCTTATTCTCAATAAATTTTGGGGTCAATTTTGTCAATCCTTTTGGTGGATCACTACATCTAGTGAAAGATTATTGCATTTGGATCCTTTGCAACCAGCCAACCACAACAGGCAATGTTCATTTTGGTCCACCCCTCCTCTTGAAAACACAAAGCTAACATACATAAAAGAATAAGAGCATAACTGAAGCACTGAACCAGGATATAGTTTAAGATCCGACGAGGGGAAAAGATTTGGTAGTATCCATCACTGAACTATAACAAGGTCAAAACCCATTTTGGGATATGTAACGACGTTCAGAAGTTGATACGTAAAAAATATAAACCAAAATCTATATGTATTAAAGTCATTCTATTTTTTATTTATTTTACTCCTCTTAGATGCTATAAAACCTCATTATCATTTCTCAGATTTTTGCTTTCTTAGTGCATGATTGGAAAAGATTAAAATTTAATTTAAGCCGGTCAAAATATTTTTTATTCGCACATTTCATAGGACCAACGCTTACTACCCACTTATTACCCATTTCCATAGGAGCCACAAATTATAATGACTTAGAAAAATTTAAGCTTTGCCAATCATGCACTTAATTACTCAACTGAATGAACAAGAAAAGCAAGTGAAAACATAAAAATGACTAGTTTAAACTCTCTTCCCCATGCACACCGAAAAAACTTATCCATGTATTTGCATTATTTTATATGTATATAATCTTTGTAAAGGTATATAATGTCATCTGAAAGCATATTATATGGTATGATTGTTCGAAGTTTTTCAATAGTTAAAAAGACAACAAAATGGTCATTCATTGGAATCGCAAGCGCCCACATATAAAAGCTAACACGTTGTATGACCTGACATAAGCTCTCTGAGGATTTATTTGCCAAAAAATATTTTTGCTATTATTTGTTTCCGCAAGATTTTCCCTTACTGGAAAATACTGTAACTATCTAACACGGACTTTGAAGGTCTGTCTCCAAGAAGTAAGTAGCCGATGTTTAACATCATTCAACTCAACACTTTTAGCTAACATAATATGTTGGATTCTTTAAGATGTCACAATTTCAGATTACACAATAATTTAATTAACACTTGAATAACATTAGATTAACCGAAACTACGACCATTTGGAAACTTCATACTTTCAAAATAAAAAATAAAAAATAATAATAATAATAAAATCTGAAAAGTTGAAAGTTGAAGTTGCTACCATCCACACTCAAACAAAGTGCAGGAGTAATTGCATAGTTTCATGGGTTTCCAATTATCTTTATGTTCTTTGCAATAACAACTTTTTTCTCTCAGTTTTAACTTATGCACTTATTTCCTTCGAATAATCCTTTTTATTCATCTCATTCATTTGAAACTAAATTAACTGACAGAAAGGATCAAATTATTCTTAATAAATTTTCTACTCGTCTTTTTATGATTAAATGGATAATTCTGGAACCAAATTCTGCAGTTCCATCTTGAAATTGAAGCCCTTCTCATAGATGTTTCATATCATATTCTAGAGATTCTTGACTTTAAAAAACCTTTTTAAAATTTTCAGTGTTCAGACTTCATTTTGTTCAGAAAATCAAATAAGTAATTTATAATATTATAAATCTTAATGAAGTTTTTGATTAGCCAAAGAATCTGGTTATAATCTACAAAATAGGTGTTTATTTTTCTTAACATGGGTTTCTAAAACTGTTTAGGGACAAGCATGATAATAATTGAACTAATAATGAACGACAGTATTGATGACCAACAAATGGGTGATTCGTAGATGCAGAGATTACAAAAATGTCTCAAACGGGAGAATATACACACAAGGTAAAGAATGCAAGAAGAGATGCATGGGAATATATAATTCCAAATAATAAAGCAGCTAGTCAAGGTATGTGGATAACTGAAAAAGAGGCGCACTTGAAAAGAAGAAAGGATTGTCATACTATACCAAAATTTGAAAAAATTAACATATGTCATATGAGCAGACCAGAAGGGAACAATTTTCAGCATCTGATCTAAAAAAGTGAACTAAAAAAGGATTGAACATCAAACCATAAGGCTAAACGAGTTCCTCATCATGCAAGAAAGTCAAAAGGATACATTTTCGCAATATTCACCAGGATTGTATGAATTTCCAGACATCAGGTAATTAGATAAGATATAATAGCTGTACAGATTTCCAGCTTCCTATAGTGTGTGCAAGAATAAGCATGAACATTACTGACCTGGACACGACTCCACAGCAAGGGAACAGAAGCCTTTGCCTGATTACATATATAGACATTAGTCAAAAATGGTTGAGGAAATTCCATGAGAAGGGTGTCCGTATATGTTGATTTATTGTGATTGTTGACAGCAAGGCTGCGAGTAACAGCATCATAAAATGTACCCGCAGCGCCTGCATTCTCTGGGCAGCCAAGACTACTGCCTCCTGCAAAAGACACGAGTGACGCTTGCATTGGCTCAAAATTTTAGCGACAGAGACCATATGATTTCAAGCATTGCAACTTTAGACAACTAGAGAAAGATAGAACCTGCTATGCATCATTAGAATTAGCATGTACTTAAGATGGAAACAGTAATTTTTTGGAGCCAATTTCATATAAAATACAGTAAAAGTTGACCACTATGGCCGTGATGAATAAGCAGGGCATGAAGTGTGGCTCGTGACACACATCTAAACCTCTCAGCTAATTTACTAGAATTTGATCTATCTTGAGTTTAATCCTGTTTTACTCCTTACTTAGCTTCACCTTTCACCAAAACTAAATAATTTAAACTGACAAATCAATTCTGTTTCCAGTTTCCCCTCTTCTAACTCTAACTTTTGCTTTGAATCACCAAGCAAAATGAGGATCAAACTTTCCCGCGTGTAAATAGAATTTATACAAGACTACTGAATCACACATAGAAGAGATGAATGTTTGAGCTCAAGGAGATTAAAGAATGGTCTACCCTTGAATGGAACAACTGGGTCGTCATCTACCCTCAAATAAGCTAAGGCTGTGTTTCGTAGGAAATACCACATGTAAGAGCAAGAAACATGGCACACATTTGATTTTCAAAAACTGGTCCGCATATTGTTTGCAAACCACCACCCCACACCCAAAACGAGGGGGGAAGATAAAGGGGAAGGATCAAAATTGCCCATAGAAGAACTATTGACATCATCCACAATAATTTTCCGCATCTCAATGCATGCAGGGAATCTGGATTGGCTAACATATTAATACAGTTAAATCCCTTGAAGGCAGACCTTCCATCTCTTTCCCATTTCGAAGTTTCTAAGGGGGAAGGGTAGTCCAACTTGTACTTAGCAGAACGGTCAACACTTATTGACAAGGAAATAAGAGTAAAGAAGAAAACTATAACTATAAGACAACATTAGAAGACATGTCAGAGGTCATACCATTTACAGATATCTCAGGTTCATCATGCCTACTAAAAATATCGACTGAAACTCTTCCACCGCCCCCTCCAGCAAAACCGTTACCCCCACAAGCACTTATGCTACCAGTTCCTATCCTGCACTTCAAAAAAATACAAGAGGAATCATAAAACTGATTCAAACTTCACATCTACAGCATCTCTCAATAAATCAAAATATCTAAGAACACGACTGATCCTTTTTCATTTTCAACCGACAGTAATAAAGTATACAAGAACAAATGAATATATAAACAGAAAAGAGGAAACAAAAGTATATTACTTTAAGCTAATTAGATAGATGGTGGGTCTAAGGAAGAAATTAATATGAGCTATATTTTCATCCCCTTTCCTTGTCCTTAGAACAGTAGGGTTTGAAGCTGGCAAAGTTAATGAATCCAGCAATGTTGAATAGAGAAGAATGTTCTTATGCTTGCTGGTGTTCAGAAAAAAGTGTCAGTGGTCTTTACTTGCAAAATAAGTATACTTCATGTGATAGACCTCAATTTTCCATTGAATTTGGTCTACACAGTAGAAAAGTCAAGTGACATTTTAAGACACTAAAAGTTCAACACTTAGATAGTCTTGTTGTACTTAAAAACATAGCATGAAGTAAATCAAATCATTACGATTAGGAGAACTTTAGTGAAGAACGTGTATAGTTTAATAAAAGCTTATTGCACAAATATTATATATTTACACAGGCCTAGTGGTACTGCAGTAATTATCTTGTATCCTTGAAAAAGAGAAATTGAAAGAAGAATGAAAATTCATGGACATCCTCTTAATCAAATGATTAGGAGAAAAAGCGTAGACAGTATTACAGATATCATATCTTGGGACATTGGAAGATGATTAATCTTCTAGTACAATAATGGGTGCCAAAGTTTGTCATCAGCGTTGCGGAGAAACGAGAAAACCCAAAACCCTACAAGCTTGAGTAATAACAATGAAATCGTAGAATCATCAAAATATGTACTTCTACTTGACCAAGACAGAAAGCATCTAATTAATCCCACAACAGGAAGACCCAAGTGAAGGTAGCAGTGTGAATTGCCGATATAATAATCACATTCATCCAAGTAATGGTGACGTTTTAGTTATACGGTAGCATCACAAATACCAGATGCAGTCATTTTGAATCAAATCACTTTAGAATTACAAACTTGCACAATGATCCAAGATAGCCCTAAAGTGCCCCCAGCAAGTCCAAACTAAAATTAGAATCTACCAGCAATTTTATATGGGCTTTACTGAACTCAAATTTAACAACAAATTCAATAAATATGGCAATAAAAGGTAAGAATGTTTTACATTTTATAAGCCTTAACGTAGATGCTGCCACCAGACCCTCCTCCACCTTTGGTACCTCCATTTCCTCCTTCCGCCAAAACACTCCCATTCACCTCCAAAAGCCTCAAAATCATCAACATTACCCTCCCGCCCCCACCGCCCCCATAATCAATTTCCCGACTCGTGGTCCCACCCTTACTTCCATAACTCCAAGGTTTTAGTAAACTCGACCACGAGTATGCATCCCCGCCCCACACGTCCTCTGGAAGCTTACTTGTGTCTGTCAAACAAGCTGCCCCTCTCCCTCCGTGACCCCCGCCTGCCCCATCAACCCCCTGGGGAGTCCCACTAGTCTGCGGCGGTGGCGACCCAGCTAATCCAGTAGTATTCACAGCTGAATTATTCCCAAAATTAGCATTATCTGCGAACAACTCAATCGTACCACTTGCTATTGTCGAATTCTCGCCCAAAGAAAAGTTCCCAGTAACATTTATGACAATTTCACAGCCAGGAAACGAGGAACAGCTTATGTTAACATTGGGAAGAATTACAAAATTGCCCTTCCCTGCTATGTAGACATTCTTCGAGAGGTTCAAATTAGAAGCTATTTTGCAGGTAGTATCCAAAGAGCCGACGCCGCCAAGATCGTCATTGCAGGAAAGCGTCGGCGGGTGCGGCGGAGGAGGAGGCGGCGCCGGCGGGGTGTAGTCCTGGTGGAACAGCAGTAAATCCGAGTCGATATCCGAGTCAAAATCTGAGTCAAGCGAAGCAGCTGATAAGGGAAACAATAAGATTAATACAATTGGATACAAATTACTGAAACAACGTGAGGAAAAAGCCATTGACTAGTGAGAATAGTCATCACGTCGAACAGTACAGAAGTGATGAAGAAGAAACGGATTTCATTTTTGGAGTATTGAAATTAAACCCTCGAAAATTCACCGGGAAATTTTGAGAGAGGGAGAGATGTAGTATAGGTTGGCTGATAGAGTATAGAAAGGGAGAGCTTGAGCCTCGTCTCGTCTCGTGGGAGAAGGGCCTGGGGGAGGGGTGGGGTAGGTGAGTGAGGGGGAAGGTGGAAGCACGATTGAGCAGCTACTTTTAGCTTCATCTACATTTTTCTCAAAATTCATTTTTTTAATACTTATTTTCAATCACACATTTTTCAATAAATTTTTCTTTATTTTTTAAATATATATTTTTTATCACATCATATCATAAAATACATTTTCTTCTCAATAATGTACATCAAACATCCCCTTATTTTTTTAGGAAAAATTGCAAACATGGTATCAAATCTTTCATTTAGCAACAGATTTGATTCAAACGTTTCATTTATGTCAACCACGATACCAACCCTTTAAAAGACTCTCACCTGAAATTTAAATAGATAGTTTTCGTTAATTTACCCGTAGTTGACCAAAAGACATTGGTCTAACAAAATATTGACTAATGTGTTAGAGGGTAAATTGGTAAATTTACATTTTTATATAATTTAAAATAATTAAATAGTAAAAAAAGATTAAAAAACAGACCTACCCATTCTAACCATTTATTTCTTCCTCATCTCAATACAAAATTGCTGTAGCTGTCACCCAAGTCACTGATCGCCACTGCAACAGAGACCGTCAACCACCATCGCCACCCTAGTCGACCGCCATCATCGTCTCTAATTCACCTAATTTAAACAAAGGAAAGAGAAGAAAATAATTCGAGATTCACTTCTTCTTTCTCTCTTTCTACCTCCAAATTCACCACTTTTATTAAACAAATTCAAATCAATTAAGAAGACATGAAAGATTTGTCAGAATACAGCAAAGAGTTCGATTGTTTCCTTCACCAAAACCTCAGCTAAAGCTCTCAGCAACTCCTCGATAACAAAGATTTTTCAATTTCAAGTTGTTATATTCGGTTTTTGATCTGAAAATAGAAACTATTTTACACATACATTCATAAAACTATTTTACACATAAGTTCATAATATCTTCTACTCTTAATCATACATTCTTAAAAAAATGAATTTTCATAAACTCTCGTGTAAAAAAATTACATCAAACAAACTCGTAAAATGACATCATGGTATACAAGTTCTTTTTGAATATCTTGTAAAGAATTTAATAATTGTTGTTTAAAAATCCACGTAAAATTTTAACGAAGATTTTCAGTGTTATCGAAAGTGAATGGGTGATATGGAAGTCAAGGATCTTCTTTTCCAAAGAAAAAAGTGACAACAGGCAAAACAAGTTAACACAACAAATCAAGTTTACGAATGAATAATCGAATATATATTGACAAATAAGAAACTTTATTGGTAAAGGTATCGAATGACATAAAAACCCATTTTCATGTCATTTTACTTATCCGTGGGTAATGATGGATTATTGACAAATTTTTTTAGTTACCAATTCGATTTGATATATTGAGTTTCTGTTTGACGCATATTCTTTTAAAATATATTCTTTCAAAACTCATTTGCAACCACACATTTTTCAATAAAATAATATTTTTCATCACATTAATAATTTTTTCTTAATTTTTAATCATGTATTTCTCATCATATCACTATTTAAAATACATTATTTCCTTAATAATATCAATCAAACACAACATGATTTTTCTTAATTATTGATCTTTTTTTTCGTAAATCATTTTATTAGGTTTTTATTAAAAGTTTGGACATCATATATTTACAGAATTTGTGCACTTGTCATTTTTTTGGAAAATTATTTTAAAATGATATAATTTTAATTTTAGTAATACATTTTAATAAACCCATTAATATTATTCATTCATTATATCTATTTTTTTTTTTTTTTTTGTAAATTAAATGATTTATAAAGTATTTTCAAA
Organism: Fraxinus quadrangulata; assembly: GCA_903798255.1. NCBI lineage: Eukaryota > Viridiplantae > Streptophyta > Magnoliopsida > Lamiales > Oleaceae > Fraxinus > Fraxinus quadrangulata. Next base: position 28,800 of record CAIGRB010107919.1, read on the forward strand.
AGAAGGCTAAACTGCGAAGTACAAGCGCTGGCCGCTATATTTTTATCCTCAATTAGAGGGAAAGAAAAAAAAACTACTAAAAAAAAAGCACTTTTGTGTATACACTTGTTGTTAGGAAAAATAAATAAATGGAAGGATTTTAGCATAGATTTTGAGTGGGTGCCGTTTGATTATTTTGGAATATTTGTGTTCTTCTCTATGAGAATATCGAAATCATATATTTACTTGTCAAAATTGATGCTGGGTGAATGAAAAATTGAAACTCAAAGTGATGCATTGGAGAATGTTTTGTGTTGGAGGGAAACTAGTTTAAAGTTATTACACGTGGAAAAAAAGATAAAGACAATGACAACTTTAAATATGATTACACCTTAGAAATGATGTAATCATATGTAGCATAGATGCTCTCTTCACGTGCTCGTGTATGAGGGTGTAAAACACGGATCGAAATAGATTTTGGACACGAGCTGTGTACATGAATGGACAAAAAATTGACCCCTTAAGAATATCCACATATTGCCTTTATTTTATTATTTTTTCAAATAAAAAACCTTCCAATTTCTTTTAACTAGTTTATTTCAAAACTCCTGGCCTATTAATACTCCATTACAATCTATTTATTTATTCATCTTCCTTTCTTGTAGACGTGAAAAAATTTCTCCTCTGCGTAAATTTTCTTATCTCCGGCCTGCGTACATAATTTTCACTCATGGTCAAGGTCTTGGTGGTTATATTATTTAAATACTAAGTCAGTTCGTCAAAATAGCATTCGCAGTGTTCAAACTCTACTTAATTAACTTTCATGACGGCTAATATCGTATTTTGTCTTGAAAACGTGATTTTACTTGCTAGTAATAAAGTACACACTACGTAAACAAAGTTGATTTCTTTATTTATGATTTCTAAATGCAAACAAAGTTGGTTTCTATGGCAGCCCAAAACTTATACTATGAGAAAGAATTTTAGCCTTTGTTTGGCTACCCTTTACAAATTGATTATAATCAGTCAAATCATTTTTTTTATATATATATTCCATGATATTCACAAGAACTGCTCAATTATCCATCAATCGTTTGTATCTTTTATAATTTAAATCGTTTATAAACAACTTTAGAATAAGAACAATGTTAAATGTACACTTAAAGTTTGACATTATTTTTGACACTCCATTGTTTTAAAAAATATATATATGTTGATGGAAAAATGTGTATTTTTTAAAACTATCCAATATGATGTCGTCACTTGGCATGATATAAAACCAACCCATGCAATTGAGCAATCACATGATAAATAATTTTAAGTAGAATTTTTCTAGCCGTGAATCCACATTGGGGGTTGGTGCAATCTTCGACTACCACTCGCAAGTTACAACAAATGAGCTTAAAAGGGACATGAAAGGTACTTGTTTATCATAACATCAGACATTGACACAGGTACATAGGAAAACATCATTGCACATAAACTTTTGTAGTAACTATGGTGTCAAATAAGTAATCATATTTCAATGTTCAACCGAATAACTATATTTTAATTTGATTTTAGTTGGGTAACTCAATTCAATTCCATCACCTCACCAATGAAAATTGATGAATCGATAATCATCGGATGAAGTTCATCATTTATTTCACTGAGTCCCTGTTTGACACACAGTCTTTTAAAATACATTCTTTTAAAACTCATTTTGAACGACACATTTTTCAATAAAATAATATTTTTCATCACATCAATAATTTTTCCTTACTTTTTAACCATATATTTCCTATCATATCATTATTTAAAATACATTCTTTTCTCAATAATATCCATAAAAATACACCCTGAATGTGTATATATTTCACGTTAGCGACTAAAGATTAAGTGTGATGACAATAATTTATTAATTGTCGTATCGTTGATTTTTGTTAATTGAAATGAAATAAAAGTGTATTTACTTGACTGAAATCAAATAAAATAATACCTACCTTATTAAATTCATATTAAAATATACAATTACGAGTAGGGAATACCCTTATTTTCTTCTATAATTGGTTCAATAATGTTTAACTTAAATAATTACCGACACTATTTTCTGTTGACAATAATATTTTGCAGAATAAATAAGCAAGGATTTTGATTTATTTAAAAGTGAAAAAATCGTATCCTATCTGTGAATGTTAACTAGCTAACTAAAGTGATTGTAGATATATATTCCAAAAGTCAAACGTGGGAGGCCACATAGTAAAAAATCTACTAGTTTGCTGGTGAAACTATAGCCAAAGAAATTGTTGTGACTTGTTTGTTAAATGAAAAATGTATAGTATTGGACAATATGAGTTACTAAGAGAAAAAGTAATTAATTTTTTTTCTTGTATTTAATAATATTCAATATTAACATCAAATATGCACTAATATTAATAAACACAGAGTCGAAGTTTACGTAAATTTTAAGTGCCACATAAAGTGAAAGCAATAAGATATACTCTCTCCATCTCATAAAAATAGGTTTGATTTTCTTTTTCATCCGTCTCAAATTATAAGTCACTTCCCTTATTGAAAAAATATGAATATTTTTTAATATGCCATTATTTAATATATCTTGTTATTAACAAATATAAACTAATCATATTTAAACTACTCGAGCAAACTTCGGAAGCTTGGAAAATTCTGCGAATGCGAGCAATTCTCCAAGAAGTTCACGATGTCCATATCCAGAAAAGGGCCCTCGAGGAATAGTTGATGCCTTGATGGAGTTAGAAAATATTTTGGGCAACTTTTCAGTAATTTACTTACTAGCTTCCTATGGCTGATCCCAAAAAATGGAGCAAATAGCTACTGGAGAAGAGAGACGTTTTTTATGGATTTACAAGCATCGGTCATCTTCTTCGTCTTCAAGTTTGGAAGGTAGTCTGGCAAAGAATATGCTTCGAATTCTGTTGGGCTTTGTTATATACATTGAGCATATTTGGTTCATTACAAAATCAGGCTATCTGATGTTGATCTTTCTTGTTAAAGGAGGAAAAAAATCAAGAATTTCGCTACTTGTACGTAAATTGTACAAAAAAAGTTACATAATATGATGTGGGGAAAATAATTAGATGAAAAAATTGACTGTGTTTTAAACTGACAAATGATAGAATGACATGTGACATTATGTAACTCATTATACAATATAACCAAGAAAGATAAAACATTTCATAAAGTACTAGGTGATATTTAATATTCCATAATACTGATTATTACGCACCCCTATTAATTCTCCATAATCAACGCTGAATTGAGAAATTATCATATGTTATTTTTCTTGAATATAAAATAAAGCTAAAAGTAATGATAGCTAATTTTTTCAATTATGTGACGTAAATGAGGCTGCAACATCTTTCTGTATTGATCTAACTGCATAGCTATTCCATCTTCATTTTGAAAATCAGTATATGTTTTATATCATCTTCGTATCTAGTCATCTTTGTGCTCTACAATTTTGGTATTTTATAAAGTTGTTATTACTATCTAGAAAATCTCTGGATCCGTATGATAGTTCCTCTCGATGTACGTAAAGATATATAAGATGCCTCCTTTTAGTTGATGGTTAATGTTATCTCTTCTACACTAAAGTGATGTTTAATAAAGCCAAAAATCAAAATGAAATTGAATGACAGAAAATCTAACCGAGTGGCCAAGTGAATCCTAGCAGTAGCCGTATCGATTATTTCTAGCATTTCTTGTAACTTCTAGTTAAATAGGAGCTCAACAAACTTTATCGTGTATATCCTGCAATGGTGACTGCCTGTATATGTTTATGAAATATCAGAATAGATGATTTACTCAAAATTTAATCAATGTGTTCCTATCGTGTATGCATTAAATCTTCGACATCTATTAATGAAGCTCCAAGTACAAGAAAATTTTGACATAATTGATACAGAAGCTGACGTGGCCAAACTTGAATATCACCTATTTTTTTTTTTTTTGCTTTCCCATCTACCAATGCTGTCATGCCAAGTGTGCGTTAAAATTTCCTATCAAAAAAATTTGTACCAATAGCATGATTGATAACCAATGTAAAAAAAAAAAAAAATCAATGAATTTAGTTATATTACTATTGTAGATATGTCAACCATAAGGTCAGAAGACTCATAAAATCTAATACATGGCATTTATGTGAGAAACAATGTTGCATAAAATAAAACGTGCATCAAAAACATATATCGAATCATAAAATGACTCGTGACATATGTCATGTTAAATATCAAAGTTGTGGTTTATAGGAGACGTGTTCATATATAGATGTCAAGTAATGTAGCGTCTTAGCGTATATCATGCATCATGTACATATATCATAAGATAAAAAAGCAAGTGACATAGATCGCGATACATATCCAAGTCATGTTTGTATAAAATGTAAAAGAAATGTAGAAAATACATCATGTACACCTTTCAAAAAGTATAGAAACTACACGTGTGTAGTATGAAATAAAATTCAGGTCTCATCAAGTTATTAAGTATCATCATTGCCTATTTGTAAAATACAAGCAAAATAACTCTGTACATTAAAAATTTATTACATTAAAAATTTCATAGTAATGAAATCACCGTGTACTACATGGGCTGCAATAAAATACAAAAATTCACGTAATTTGTTCACAATAGATTTCACGTTCTATAAAATGTACCACTAATTATGATAATTTATGAAATACAAATATAAGTTCTTTTGGACATTATGTAACATATCATACATATGAAAGAAGTTAGAACAAAAAAGAAATGCATTTGCCCGTGGTTCATAGGTTCATAGGTTTGGACTTTACTTCTAAATCAACTTGAGGGCAATGCCTATGCACCCTATTGAACGAAACTTTTCATCGTTGAGGTGTTAAGGAGGCAAGAGAATCGCTAGAATCTTCAACCCTGTTTCTTTCCACCATATGAATAATTATCCACCAGCGAAGCTTTGTTGTTTGCCAGACATATAAGACGACATATTGAGATTTTCATACAGTTGATTCTTGATTAGAGTCAACGTGTCCTTGTTCAAAGTGTTATGTTGTTAAAAACAAAAAAAAAACTTGAAATTGAAATTTTGGAATTAGGGTTAAGGTTTGGATTACAAAGTAATAATAACCAAAAAAATTAAACTCTAGGTGAGCTTTTTGAAGATTAGGATGGAAATGATGGCAGGAATTATTGAATATTGGGATATGCACATTACTTGAAAGGGTGATCAAGGATATGGAAGGCAACAAAATTGGGTGTAAAAGGTCGGAACCGTGGGATACGAGAGATTTTTACTTTTTTTTTTTTTTTTTAATTCTACTATTTTAAGAATAAAAAAAAGTTAAAGTTAAATTGATATTTTATACATAACTCCTTGTTTGATCCCATTTTTTTAAAATATATTTTTCTCTATTTTTTTAAACCACATATTCTTCAATACAATTATATTTCACGTAATCCAAATTTTTTTCTTCATTTTTAACTTCACATTTTTCACCAATCTATTATTTCAAAATATATTCCAAAAAATATGGTTCAAACAGGCCCTAAGTAAGGTACATGGTGTAATTCCACTTAAATAAATGGTATCAAAGCCGGATCTTACCGTTTCAAAGGAATCTGCCCAATAAAACCCAAATTATTGGGCTCCTGGCCCGCAATGCACTTGGGTTTTATCCAATGTTTCACTTTTATGTTTTAATTAAAGTTAATTAAAAAATAAAAAAATAAAAACAATGAGGCCTAAATCATACTTGTATCTTTCTTTCTAATTATTTCGCGTCAGCTTCTCTAAATCAAACAACGAAAAGATTTGATTAGACCGATGGTACTTGATTTGCTACAGCATGTCTAACATTTGCATGCTTCAATGAGCACGATGGAGAATTAAGTTGAATGTCGATACTAATAAAGCAACTTGATCAGTTGAATAAAAATTTTGTTTTTTAATTAATTTGAGAGATGAATCTTTATTTATAAAAAAAATTATTCATATTTTGTTAACTATCCATATATTCTGTCATTGACTCTTCTTTTTGAAGACTTCAAGCGACAATGTTTGTTTTATCGAAAAAGGATTCATCCATATCAATTACTTAATCACCCCACTACATTTTTGGACTATCTTTAAAGTGTGCGATTCAATAAATAGTTTAATATTATGAGTGGATTTTTAAAAATTCATTTCTAGTCAATAATTTAAGCTATTCCTTGGTTAAAGCGAATTTTTGCTACTCGAGAGGGTATCTTAAATTTAGTTTTAAATGAATATAACTTATTTTATAACAAAAAATTCAAAACAAACATAGTTTTAGGTGTATTTAAGATTTAAGACCCAAATCCAATAATTCCCATATAGTAAACAAAATGAGGCACTAATCCATATCCATAGCCCAACTGGTATCGCTTTCAAGTCCCCACGTGTCGACGGCCTCCGAAAACGCCACAAAACACGTCCACCCACTTGATTGCGATAGTTCACATCACGTGACAACAGATTTGACATGTAGCATCTGATAAAGTATCCTTTATTGTCAAACAGAACTCTGGCTCTACAAGAAGCAGGTCAAGGAGCGTTGACATGTTTGTCTATCATTAAACTCTTTATTTTTGTATACCACACATTCTCGTAATAAGATATTTTGCATATAAATTTGAGTCATATTTTCTTCAAAATTTACTATTCAATGACTTGTTTAAATAGACACACACGTGCATATTTTATGAATTTTTTTTTAATTTTTCTTAAATTTAAACTTTTATCAAAAGTAACTTCTAGTATTCAATTATACGAGAGAAATGGGGCTCAAATGGGCCGGAGATCAAAGGCTCGATGATTGATATACCATTCCATCCAGTTCGGCCTCGAAAGACAAAAAACAAAAATTGAAATCCATTCTTGCTTATTGAAATATTTAATAATTCTATTTTTTTTTTCTCATTTCTCAGTTTCAATTTAGATGAAAACATCATTTGTAGTTTAAAGAATGTTAAAACCATTTTTCATTTTTCAGTAACATTTTTTTTTTTGCTGAAATTAATTTTTTTTTCCATTTTAGAATAAAATTAACATATATTTGCATAAGATCGTTTTCATTTAGGGAAATAACACACCCAATATATAGGAGGTATAATTACATTAAAAATTACAAATTAGGTAAATTTGAAATAGGGAAAATTGTATATTCAGTCCTCTATCTTTCTAAAATTGGATATACTCATAACCCTTTTAATGGCACCTTTCAGAAAATAGGCATGATTCGTTTTGTTGACGGTTTCCATCCATTTAGACCGCTAATGTCACATGAAGTAACATATTTACTTCCCTCATTTCCTAATTAAAAAATGATAAATTATATTTGGGATCCCAAAAATTTCCAAAAAGTGTCGTGGATCACAAACTTTCCCAAATAGCGTTGTGGAATCCCAAATCTTTAGTTTTTTTGGTTCGGCAATCTCAGACGTTGTAAAAGAAAAATTAAGAATGGACTTTCATTTCACTATTATTATATGAATAATGCTATTTAGTATCACTAGAATTATAACCTCAATTTATATAGCGCTAACGTAATATTAAATGATGAGTTAAATGAAATGTACAATTAAATAACTTTTTTCATTTAACTTATCATTTAATGCTACATAGACTGTGACTAAATAACATTACTCTTATTATATTCTCAATTAAACATAATTAAAGAGAGTGCATTGGTGTGGCAACATCGAGATGCATACTCGGATTCGAGTGAGCATAGGCTGTGGCACAAGTAGAAGATGAAAAGTTAATCTTTTGAAATTTTTGTAAATCAAGTAACCAAGTCCATTAAGTTTTCAAAATAGCGCAATGAAATCGCGTATTAATAACATGTTTGTAAGGTCAGTGGCTACTAGAATTTTATTTTAAAAAATTCAATGGAAATTTGAAAACATCATATTGAAGTTCAGTGACACCCGTAACTATGAAGAGATTTAAATATGAACTTTTTAAAAAAACTAGATATATACATTTCAAACTAAATCATTTATTATAAGAAAAATTTAAGCTTTGAATTAAATAATTGGGTAATTTTTAGACGGAGTCGTCAACTTTTGTTAACTGCATTCAGATCTCAAACCTTTCAAACTTGTGTGCACATAGTTTTCACTACAGAAATTATCCTTTTAACTATTTATTAAAAAAAGTCAAGTTTCATGTTAATTTAACTATTATACCTAATTTTAAATATATAAAACCAAGGGAAAAGGAATAGGAAAAATAAAATAGAAAACAAACACACAAATTCAACTCACCCTCTTGCCCCTCTCAAATCTAAGCCACTTTATGCCCTTGATTGACAACTATTATTTGAAAAAAAATCACATACTCATTTTTAATCACATATTTAAATCGTAAATTCAAAAATTTTCCTTACTTTTTAATCATACATTCTCTTATAAATCACTATTCAAAACATTATTTTGGATAAATAAGGGCCATCAAAAGGGGTATATATCTTCGTTGCCAATAATTGCTAGCCGTAATCGTAGCCACAACAAGTCATGATCCACTACAAGTCGCTATCACTTTAAAATCCACCCCCATCAAATCCAATCCAAGTTGGATATAAAATTGTCACAAATTTCAAACAAAGTTTCATACATGAATTTCACATACAATCTTGCTACATATAAGAAGCAATTGAGTGATACACAATTGTGAACCCATCATTGATTGGCAAAAGCTTCATTCTTTCATATATTTCAACCCGTGTAATTGTGTTTGTATGCGTTCATATTATATGTAAACATAGACGTGATGAGATGGGGTATAGTGGGTTTGTGCTTTCCCATTTTTCAGTTTTAATTTTATTTTTCTATTGATTGCCAATTACTTTATTTTTTGTTTAATTCCAAATGAGCCCCCGTATGTCTACTATTTTTCCAAAATATTGTTTGCTACAGTAAGATTCTCTACCATACATTCACCCAATAAAATATTCTACACACAAATCAATAAAATTACTTTAAATTTCAATCACACATTCTTAAAAAAATACTATTCATTACTCTATTTTTCTTTCCAAAATGGGAGACAAATACACCCTAAGGCAACAATAGTTATTTTAATATAGAATTTGATTTTCTAAACGTCAAGTTGACGAGGTCTATTTGAGGACCTGGATATCTCACTTAGCAAAGGTTAAGGACTCCAAGCATAATTTATCTGAAATAATTTTAGAAAGGACAATAAGTCAAATTTGACAAACAAGTCCCAACTATCATAGAAATCCATCCAACCCCGACTTTTTATTGCTGCCTACTCTGCGTACGGATATTGGACGAGCCATTTAGCACATAGATTTTTTTTTACCATGGTTAAGTAAGCCATTTAACCACGGTCAAAAACCAGTTTATATTCGAAGGAATCAAAGCCGGCCAGCAAGCAATCCATTGTACTTAGTAGTACATATGACAGTAGTTCTGTACGTGAGCGTGTACCAAACAGATCCGGTGTGTACGTAAGTCGAATATTGGATGAAGTTTTCCTATGACTGGGTCGCCACCTGTGTTGCGGTTGGGCCTTAGCATGAGACCACCAACTTGGGGCCTTCAAATGGGATCCGGTTCGGGTTGCCTCTGAGCCCGCTAGCTCTCCGATCCGGATTATGGAGTTTGCTGTCAACTCCGGTTTGGACCCGGACTTGGTCCGGACTCAAGTGTGTTTTTTTTAGGAAACCACCGTTGAAGAGGACCTGCGGGCAAAAATCTATGCGAAACTCAGTAAAGAAAACTCGCTCCATCGAGTCGACTCGAGCAATTCGGATACTGATTTTGGGTGGGTTACAGAACTCGTAAAATAACTATCCGGTTTTGGATCATTAGCAATTGGGTCGATGGCTTTTGACTGTGAATATTACAAGTTGACTTTATTTTTATTGAATAGGATTGCTTTGTAAATATGATGATTAGGGGATAGTTTGATTTCTGATTTTTTATTTTCAATATTAAAATTTCATGCTGTAAATTAATTTTCAATTCGAGTATGCTTTCTATTTTATTACGAGTTAATTCCAGCAAGAGTGTGTTTGATTAATTTTATTTTTCATAAAAAATATCATTTTTCATCAAAGTTTTTACTTTTAGAGTTTGATTGATATGTTTTCATTAAAAATATTTTTCAAAAGTTAATTTTATTTTTCTCAAAAATAAAAATAAAAAACATTTTCTTCTAGAAGAATGTGTTTTTATTTTCTAATTATCTCTCTCTCATCCACTCATCTATCAAAGTTGGATAAATATAATATTTTCTAAATTGAAAATTAAATCAATCAAACACATTTAAATAATTTCCATCTTGATCGACTTTATTTTTCATGGAAAATGTTATTTTCTACCAAAATTCATATTTTTCGTGTGTTTGATTGACAAATTTTTTCATGAAAAATATTTTCTAACTTTTAATTACGTGATCATATTTTTCTCGAAAATAAGGAAAACATTTTTTTAGGGAGAGTGGTTTTTATTTTCCAGGTAATTCATGCTCTCTTTCTCTCTCTTATCTATCAATTCTCTTTTATCTACTCACCAATAAAAAATAGACGAGTATAATATTTTCTAAGTTGAAAATTAAATCAATAAAATATATTTAATTAATAATTAATATACAAATAAGTTCCAGACAATTCAATTATCTAGAATTTATTTTATTTTCATGCAAATTTTATACTCATAATCAAACACACCCTCATTTTCTTTTCATAAAAAATTCATACTGGCAATCAAACATACCCTTATCGTCATCGAAGTTGGAACACAGACACGCAAGACGTCCAATTAAAAAAAAAAAAAGAGGTACGCCAAATCCCATATTTAAATGAAATACTTTATCAAGTTCAATGGTAAGTCTAAAACAAAATAACGTTCGATCACTTAAGTGCAAAGTTGAGGGGCCATTAGTGACAATAACCATTTTTATTATTCTATGATAAAATATCTTTACCAAATATTCGACTTACAAATCAAGATTTAACTTCAAAAGATCTGTTATGTGATATGGACAAACATGTCCTCATTAGTCTTATCCTCACTTTACCTCATACATTATTGATGCTTGTAATTTTAAATTAAATTCAACATATACTTACAAAATAATTTCTTTTCAAGTAGGCAATTTTAATTGGTTGGCTTGTTTGTCAACTTTTGGAGTGATTATTAGCGGTCTATATTTCCTTGGTGAAAAGTAACTTGTTTCACGAAAATTTTACATACTAGGGGCGGAGGAAATCAACTTGTATGGATCAAATGGATCGATTCGATCTAAAGTAAAAACAACATAAAAACTATTTTTATAATTGGTAGATTTCATCGGATTTTTAAATTTAAAATAAAGTCGAGAAGATGAGACAAATCTAATTTGGGACTATTCAATTCTATATTAAAGAAAATAAATGTGTATGGTACAAGTTGTTATAAAATAGATTATTATTCACTAGATTAAGTATATATTATAATTTAGATTGAGGGTAATGATCAATTTGGTGCCATCTATCATTCTTAGGGCCCCCCAACAAGATAATCTGCGATCCCCCCCAGTTTCTTAGCCTTCACTTTGTCACATTTTTTTGTTTTTTATACTCAACTTGTCGATCTAAGAAATGAAACATTTTTAAATTGATTGAATTGACATAATGATTAAAGTCAATAATTGGGCCAACCTTAAGCAACAAATAAGGCGACGTCTAAAAGGTCAAACTAATGTCGAACGATGAGAGGGTCTGAGATGCCAACTTTGAAGAGCGAGTTGGCCGAAAGATGTTTAAGCTCAAATAAAAATCAATAATGACAAAATTTGACCGGACTCGATGTTGTATAGCAAATTGGTCTTCAACTTATGTAAACGAGCACCTTTTTGTCAAACCATCCCAAACACATCAAAGTCCAATTTCATGAAGATACATTTGATTTCAAAGTTGACCCCATCTTAAAATTTTGAAAGGACACATGTTTCTTTAGGAGATATGTCAATGGATTCTATTGTCGAGAAATATTGTGCAATTATAATAAAAAGTGAAGACTAACTAGCACATTTTTCAGATGTATGAAGTTAGTTTCTCATTTTTAGAGATTTGTAACCAACTTGTTATTCAAGCTATAAATTGAAAGCTAATAATACAATTTTCTCTATCTTCGACTTGCACGAGAGGTTTCCATCTATATTAAAAAGAAATGAGTTAATGTAATACATTTAAACCTCTATAAATAATAGCCTTGGGACAAAGGAAAATCTATTAATTTAGTGAATGTTAAATATAAATAAATTAATATTTTATTAATGTACTGATTAATTAATAACTTATTGATTTATCAATGTATTCCTTATTTTTTAAAATTAATTTATATTGGTATTTAGTTTTTCAAACTAAGAATTCTATGTATTTGTTTAACCAATTAAATATTTTCCCAAAAATAGATTGTACATTGTACTATATTTAACCAAGAAAAAACTCTTATCTAAATAAACCAAAGGTCATAATACATACAACAATAGTTTATCATCTCAAAGTTCTAAAGAACTCAACAATCAACATTGACACTTTTGTTGCAGTATAGAAAACCACAACAAAACTCATTATCGAGTTAAAAAATGTTAGAGACGAGATCTACCGACGATCAATTTCAAGAAAAAATAAACAGTAATATAATCATATTTTAGGAACACGTCATAGTTTAATCATAAGGATTATTAATTTATATATTACATGGGATCTATATGATTTTTCGATTTTACTACATGTACATAATAATTTACATAATAGTTTATCAACAGATAATGTGACGAGATTTAATTGTATCAAAATCTCATTAATCAAATAATTTTCTCATTATATTTCGACAGCTTATTATTATGTAAAACATTATGTAAATAGTAATGTATAAGAAACGTTTTTCATGATTTTGTAATAATGCATTATCACATAAATTTAACTAAATTATTAATTTAGCACGCTATTCGTGAGTCGGGATCAATCAAAAATATTATTTAACCAAAGCTACAAAATTTTCGAATATTAAAAGAGCAAAACAAAAACAAACGGCCGACAAAAGGGACTAAGTTTCCTTGTTTTAATTCATTTAGAAGAGCTTTGCACAAAAGTCGCAAGTGATTAAACTCAGTGGGATTTTCTTGAAATTTACGTTTTAAATCTTCTTTACATGATTGTCAATTTTTTACTACGACAAAGCGTAATGGGAGAATTCTTGCGATCTGTTTGGCTCTATGCTTATTCACTTACCCCATAAAAGGCTACCAGGGTTGAAATAACTTTTTACATTGTTTGGGAAGGTCCTGTTTTTTAAATAAAAAGTAAAAGAAGACATAATGCTTTGATTTGGAACATAATTTAAAGAGTTATTCTCCTTGCATAGGAAACTGTGGGCTTTAGTGGTTCTCTCACTCTTGGGCTAGTGCTGTTTGTGACATTTATATTGTTGATTATTATTTTCACTTATGCTGCTTAAGTGTCACTCACTTACTGGTTGGTAAGTGGTCACTTGGATTGTGCTAGTTTGAATCATTTGTGACCCTTTTCGTTCTCTTTCTTCTTTGAGAGACTTGACTTTTGGTTGAGACTCTCTCTCGTTTTTGTTCTCTTCGTCTGGCTTCTTCTTCTCTGGGTGAACTGTGTGCTTGAATCTTGTGGGTTAGAGGGCGATACCGTGTGCATTCTAGGCCTGAAATAGTGACTGGAGCTAAGGCATCTTTCTCTAGGTTTACTGGCCAAAATATGTGGCCTGATTGGGAGATCCTTCTTTGATCGATGACCAAACTGATTCTTCACTAAACGTTCTCTAGGTCTCTCTCTTTCTGGACGACGGATTGGCAAGAGTGGAAGGGGCTGTTCCTGAGCCTATTGTTTCAAAACTAAGAAAGGGAAGTACAGTTCGATTTTGTACTCATTACTTTATATGTTTTTCATATGGTTTCTGATGTGCTTTATGAATATGATAATCTGTATGTAGAAAGAAAGAGATTGTCACTGTAAAATTACTAACAGAAATAAATGTTAGGGTTTCTACAGGTACTGCTAGGTGGCTTTTTTTTTTGGCCAACTCTTAATAAAAAAAATTGTCAAGTATTTCCTGTAAAAGGCCGACAACTCTTTAATTCTTGGGACCTTTCATTATCTTATTCACAAGTTAACTTATGGGAACCCTCGACAACTTCAAATTAAAAATAAATGCAGCACTAGCTGCGAGTCGAGAAGGGTATTATACAAATAGGGGAGGTCATCCGGGATCATTTGAGAGTAGTTGTGGCGGCACAAATAAGAGCATATTGTGCTTTTTTTCGGTTGATGATGCTGAAGCAGATGTTATTCGCGATGGATTGGTCCTTGCCAAAGAAAATGAGCTTGAGGTTGAGGTGGTTAGAAGCGATTTCCTCTCGGAAAATTAGCTTGAGGTTGAGGTGGTTAGAAGCGATTCCCTCCCGTGTGCTTCAAAGTTTGCAATCTAACTTACATTTTGTAACTAGCGAGGCTATTCTTCATGACATTTTGTAATGAAATTTTTTATGGTAAATTTGATTTCAAAACTCTGTTGTAAATTTTGTTGCTAATTTTTTCTCGAAAACATCAATTAGATAATTTGCAAGATAAAAGTCCCTCAACAAAATCCAGTTGCAAATCATGGTATAAATTTTTTCCAGGGAATTTTCACCTTTTTAATGTTAATTTTTTTTGTACTTATTTATTTTTAAAACGCAAAGACTTTATTCATTGCAAATTCTGTTTTGTTGACCCTGTTTTTCATAAAGGACCACGCATACAAATTTTAACACGTTTTGATTGGAGATTCGGACGGAAAAGGATGCTATTTATGGACCTGGGAGATGCTCTACGACGTGAGACAAAAATATTCGAACACCGACAATATGATTAAAAGTGATTGCTTATTTAACTAACAATCACAAACAACTCAACCAAAGTGAAGAAAATCTAAACTCAAGCAAATAAATATGAAATAAGTAAGAGAGAAGATCGGGTGTGGTTTGAAGTGTGAAGAGTTGCATTAGATTCAAATGCTACAAGAATTGCTTATTTATAGAGTTCTGATCGAAGTGGTAGTAATTGGATAAGAACCACGTGGCCCCATCTCCCAGGTCGAAGCCTCACAACACTCAATTTGTTGTGCATTTAATAGATTGACAATGGGTCAACCACCCTGTACCCTGACTGACAATCCTGATATTCTCTAAAGATTGCTTGCAAATCCTCTAAAAGACAGCAAGAGCTTCAGCCAAAGGGAGTTTCAAATTGGAGCGAGGGCTTCGGCCAAATGGAGCTTTGTATTTGAGGTCTTCGGTGCCTAGAGCTTCGGGACAGAGAGCTTCGGCTTCTTCTTTGACTTCTTATAAAGTGCTTCGACTTCAGTGCTTCAGCCATTTAGATAGTGCTTCGGCTCAAGGCTTCATCCACTTTTCTACGCTTTGGCTTCAGGACTTTGGCACTTACATAGTGCTCCTGCTTCAGGGTTTCAACAACTTGCCTACGCTTCGGCTTCAAGGCTTCGGCCACTTACATAGTGCTTCGAATGAGGTGTCGATTCGTCATCTTTACCTATGACTTCGATTCGATTTTTGATGACATAGAGTGTGGATCTTTTGTTTGGAATTCTTCTCGAGCCTCGATTTTGAGGTGTGGGCTTCTTCTTGAGCATTGGTTTTTAGGCATAACAATAGTTCCCCAAGTCTATGATGATTATTTATGTCATGCGTGAACTTTTTATTTTGAGAAGTAATATTCTGATATGGCTTGTCCTTTGCTTGACTTGGTGGTTCTGCCTACTAGTACACTTTCATGGAACGCCTTTAGTTTTTGTAGAAGCCTTAATTTGAACGTTGAGTTGTTTTGAAGAGACTGAAATGATGCTTAATTTGGCTGAAATTTGATGCAGAGACGAGGCTTTGAAATGCTGAAGTTATGTTTTAGTTTGTTGAAATTTGATGTATATGCTGAAGTAGAGATGAAGGTCATCTTCAGAGGTTTGAATGTAAGCTTCTTTTTTAAGCTCTCTTTAGAAGTGCTCACATTTCCCTGCACGGTGGATGATTCATCCATACAGAGGCTTCACCAATATTGTTTAGTCTTCATCCATAGAAGACATATGATGTCAACTTTCGAGAATTTTGAGGTGATTCCTTTTTGGTATCCACCTCTTTTTCGAAACGCTCATGCTCTTACATGGGGGATAGTTCATCCATGCAGATGCTTCTCCCATGATGATCAGTTTCATCCATGGGAGGCTTATGATGTCAACCTTAGAGAATTTGGAGGTGGTTCATTTGGGACCTATCTCTTTTCCGAGACGATCATACTTTCCTACATGGTGGATGGTTCATCAATCCAGTGGCTTTTCCCACGATTATCATCTTCGTTCAGGAAGGCTTATGATGTCAACATTAGAGAATTGGAGGTAGTCCCTTTTAGAATCCACATTTTCTCCGATGCGCTCATACTTCCCAATATGGTGGATGGTTCATCCATGTAGAGGTTTCTCCCATGGTATTCATTTTCATCCATGTGAGCAGGGGCGGACCCCAAGGGGGGTCTGGGGGAGCATGTGCCACCCCACCCAACTTTTGAGATTTTTTTTTTAAATTCATGTTTGGTATCGATTGAAATCTAAATTTTAATTTAAATCAAATTTAACAATTAATTTTAATAACATATTTCATGGAAGCTATAACTGTTTAACTTTTATCAAAATTTACTAAAAATTTGATTTTAATCTCTACCAAACAGAGACAAAATCACAATAAATTTGAATTTCGATAACATGCTAATTTCAAAAATTCTTAAACGATCATACGCTAATCAAATTTACAAATTGTTTATGTCATCTCAAATCTTATTTCGAGAACTACATTATAAGCATATCGAATAGTCCAAACATATATCGAAAANGAAAATAGTTAAAAATATGTTAAACACGAGTCTTAAAGAAAGACGTCTAACTCGCTTTTTAAAAAAAAAAAATCAATTATTTCATTAACATTTATTATTTTTACGATACAAATTTCTCGTAATTTTCATCATTTTATTAGGAAATTTTATATGGAATATGACATCAAAAATTTTCAAAATTTTACATCCGAAAATGTCATATTCCATGTAAATTTTCGAATGCAAAATTAAATGGGGTATGATTTTTTTGGACGTAAATTTTCGATTGTAAAATTTCTCCCAATTTCTTTGTAAGTTCGATTGTACCCTCCTAACTTTAAAGTTCTACATCCGCTCCTGCATGTGAGGCATATGATGTTAACCTTGGAGAATTTGGAGATGGTCCATTTTGGGATCCACCTCTTCTTCGAGACGCTTATGCTTTCCTACTTAGTGGATTAGTTCATCCATGCAGAGGCTTCTTCCATGGTGTTCAATTTCATCTATGGGAGACATGATGTCAATTTTGGAGAATTTGGAGGTGGTCCTTTTTAAGATCCACCACTTCTTCAAGGCTCTCATGCTTCCTTACAAGGTGGATGATTCATCCATGCAGAAACTTCTCCCATTGTGTTCAATTTCATCCATGGGAGGCATATGATGTTAACTTTGGAGGATTTAGAGGTGGTCCCTTTTTAGATTCACCTCTTCTCCGATGGGCTCATACTTTCCTAGATGGTGAATGATTCATCCGTGCAAAGACTTTTCCTATGGTGTTCAGTTTCATCTATGTGAGGAATATATGTCAACCTTGGAGAATTTAGAGGTGGTCCCTTTTGGGATCTACCTCTTCTTCGAGGCACTCATGCTTCCCTATATAGTGAATGATTCATACATACAGAGGCTTTTCTCACAGTGTTCAACTTCATCTTTATAGGTATTTGAGGTGAGCCTCAATTAGGTTGCTTCTCACATCTCATTTCGAAGTGGATTACTTCTTTGCATGTGAGTGGTTTATCCATGTCAGGGTTTTTCCATGGTGGATGGTTCAACCATGGGGGTTGATGCATATGAAAAGATGAGGCCTTACATGGTGAATATGTGGAAGGTCATGCTTGTGTATAGGCAAAATATGAAAATTGTTTTCAAGTCCTTCGGTAATTTCACGCCTGGGTCTGTCAACCTTTGACCTTATGGATTTTGATCTTCTTATTTTGACTTTTATTTTAATCATACCCTTGATAACGTGCATTCAAACTCTTTCAATTTTCGAAACATCTACGCTTCAATCTTAAGTTCACATTTTTGTACGCTTTTAGTCATTTTCTCTTCTTTTGCGTTGTTCCCCTTCAATTTGAAATTTTTTGATTATCACTTGATAGAGACGCCCTTCTTCAATCTTACTCCCTTTATGGCATATTCTTCAAAGGCCTCACTTTTGTAAAAGAGTCTTCCAATAGCCTCTTCTTCAAAAGCCTCCCCTTTGTGAAAGGGTCTTCCAATAACCTCTTCATCAAAGACCTCCTTTTTAGGGGATCTTCTTATTCGAGACCACTTCTTCAGCGATCTCTCCCGTTTCGGGGGGTCTACTTATTCAAGACCACTTCTTCAGCAGCTTCCCCCTTTTCAGGGGGTCTTCTTATTCATGGTCTCTTTGTTGGAGATCTCCCCCTTTATAAATGGATTTCTATCTCAATATATTCATATTTTTAAGAAATATCAACAATCCAGAATTAATGTCAACTAAAAATCTCTTTCTTGGGGTTTCCACCTTTTTTTAAAGAATAAATCATTTTTCAAGGAAAAGTCAAATAAATATTCCGGTAAGTTTTTTCACGGGAATGTTCGTGGTTGTAGTTGCATTTCTTATAAATAACGCTAATCTGTTGACCCTGTTTCCTATAATGGTCATGTAGACGAGATGTCGGGCTCACTCGTGTCTATGCAAGTAAATTTCAATGCGTTTTCACTGGAGTCAGACAATAAAGGATGTCGTTTATTGACGTGGGAGATGCTCTACGACTCGAGACAAAAATGTTCGAGTATCGACAATATGATCAAAGGTGATTGCATATTTAACTAACAATCACAAATAACTCAACCAAAGTGAAAAAATCCAAACTCAAATAAATGTGGAATAAGCAAGAGAGAAGATCGAGTGTTGTTTGAAGTGTGTAGAGTTGCATTATATTCAAATGTTACAAGAATTTCTTATTTATAGAGTTCTGGCAAAGTGGTAGCCGTTGGATAAGAACCACATAACCTCATCTCTCAGGTCAAAGCCTCACATCACTTACATTAGGTTGACAATCTCGACATTTATTATTACAGACGTTACATCAGTCTAGGAATGGCAACGAGACAGGTTGGGGTCGGGGCAACCTTCCCCTCCCCGTCGATAATTTCATTAGAGTGAAATAATAATATATTTTTTAATCTTTATTTATTTTTAAAGTTAAATTATTCAAATATATTTGATAAATTAAGACTTTTATTGTTTGTCATATTTTTTTTAGATAATCTTAGTTACTATTTTCTATTAGAACTAATGAAATTTTGTGAAATTTTTCATTTGAAATATTGAATTCTAAAAAAAATAAAAAAAATTAAACGGGGCGGGGCGGTCGTTACCCGTCCCCACCCCGAAACCGCCCCAGGGTAAAAGTAAATGGGACGGGACAGGGCAGGGCAGGAAAGTCGGGTTTGTTGTATTTTTTTGCCATCCCTACATTAGTCATTCCTAAATATTACATGCAGATCCTCTAAAAGACAGCAAATGTTTGAGCCAAAGGGATTTGGATTGGAGCGAGAGCTTCGGCAACATGGAGCTTCGTATTAGAGGTCTTCGGTGTCAAGAGTTTCGAGATAGAGAACTTCAGCTTCTTTGACTTTTTATATAGTGCTTCGGTTTCAGAGGTTCAACCATTTAAATATGCTTCGACTTAGAGTTTCAGCAGCCTGGCTACGCTTCGGCTTCAAGGCTTCAGCCACTTACATAATGTTTCGGACGAAGCGTCGATTCGTCATCTTTACCTATGATTTCAATTTGATTTTTGATGACGCGGAGCGTGTGCCTTTTGTTTGGGCTTCTTCTCGAGCCTCGGTTTTAGGGCGTTACAAATTCTGTTGCTTAAAATAATTAACTATTTTGCCTTGAAATTTATGAAAAATTGTATATCAAAGAATGTAGAATAAAATCCGATATTGATATCTTACGAACCGATATTTGACATGATTTTCCCTTTGTGGATACCACTTTTGTTTAGTATCACTTCTCCAGATTGTAACTACAAAAATACGTATAATTTTTAATGAAATGGATGTTAACTTCTATAAAGAAAAACCATGTTTCGAAGAAGGCCTACTTTTCCACCAAATTTTTGTTAAAAGCCTTTAATTAGTGCATGTTTGACATGCATTATTACAAACAATAATTTTGACTTTTTATTTTTTTACATAGCCCCCGTTGGGTATCATTAAAAATTTTGATTAAAATTTAAGTTAAAATTAACAATTAATTTTAACCATACATTTTATATGATCCACAACTTTTCAACCACACATTCAATTAGTTTTTATCACAATTTGCTAAAAATTTAATTTTAATCTCTATCAAATTGAGGTTTAATATTATAATAATATTACTCAATTCAACTCACAAATCATGTCCTTCAACTTAAGAGACATTGAATATAAAGACTTAGCATCAAAAATATTATTTTTTGGAAATGTGAAGTAGCCAACCCTTTTGGAAGCTTAATGACAGTACATTATTTTTAGACCAAAAGAAACGAGGTTCTGCCTGCATAAGGCTACTGAAAAGTGAAAACTCTTTCAACATTTCATTGAATTTGGGGGATTAGAGAACCTAACATAAGGAAACTATACAAAGAGCAAATATAAGATGGACAAAGAACTTTTTGATCGCTATCAGTTGAACTTCCAAGCAGAAAGTGAAAACAGTGGAGTTCATCTCCAACCTACAAGTAGACACTTGCTATTGCATTCAGAGTGCAAGATTTCCCACAATTGAACTCATCAACAATCAAGCAAGCTTGATACAACTAATTTCTCATTTCAAATCAAAATCAGAGAACTGAAAGTGAAAAGTGCCAATTAATTCACAAT
>CAIGRB010107937.1:0-55957 GCA_903798255.1 Fraxinus quadrangulata
TTTTTCTCTATAATTAATGAACGAGTTGTTTATGAACTTTTGGGTTCATCCATGTGAATTGGAGATTTTGTATTAGTGGATTGGGCCAAATGGAGCAGTTGAGCTGGGTTTCGCACTGTTATGTGCTTCATTGGTTAGCTCATTTTCTTGCCAGGGTCTTTAGAAAAATACCCAACAATTTTTTTCCTCTCTCTCGTTTTTAATGGTTGAGAGGGAGATTCAAGAATACCAATTTTAGATTTGAAAATTCAAAAACAAAATCTGGTAAATAGCACCAGGGCTATGGAACAAAGGATTATCCTAAATCATCTGTAATTACCTCTTAATTACCAAAATTTTCTCACAATTCAAATTCAAAATAATAATAATAATAATAATAAGATTATCATCGACAACTAAAAGTTACAGTGTTTGGTTTCTGAGATGAACATCTAGTTTCATCTAAGTAGCAATTCGAAGATATAGATTATCATCACAACTAGAAGTTATGATAGTTTCATCCGTTGAGTGCAACCCTATTTGATCCCCATTATTCAAAAAATCATTTTTTTCTCAAATTCTTTTTCAACCACACTTTCTCACAATAAAATATTTTATATCTAAACTCAAAATTTATCTTACTTTTAAACCACACATTTTTCAAACATTCACTATTACAAAATTGATTTTCATCGTATAATGGGGCGCAATCACAGGCATAAGCAGGAGTAGAATTTTGGGGATTATTGAGGGCAGAGAGAGAGAGAGAGAGAGAGAGGAGATTATGCCCATGTTTGAAACTCATTTTATTTCTCATTCTATTTCTCATTCTTTATTTACACCACACATTCTATAAATAAAATAATATTACACATAATTCTAAAAATTCTCCTTATTTTTTAACCACACAATCTTCTATCAATCACTATTCCAGAATTTTTTTCATACCCAAAATGGGTGTCAAACAGGGGCTATATGTAATTGAAGTTTGACTTGAAAAGATGGGTTCCAACAACCCGATTTTGAGGTGTTTATGGGCTCCTCTTGCTCGGGCTCTATTTTAGGTAAAATGTATTTTTCTTTTTTTTAATTTCAACCACATTCTCTATTAAAATAATATTATACGTAAATTTAATTTTTAAAAAATTTTTGAAATCATATTGACACATTCTTTAAAAAATCACCATTACAAAATATATTTTTCATAAAATTAAATTTTAAAGGAGCCCAAACAGGGGCTTGAGATTGAAATTGGAAAAATTATGTAATGAAAACCCACAATATACGGAAAGAGAACAATGAATCCTTTGAATTTTATTACTTAGGAGACTTGTAGTATATTTTTTCTTTTAAAGATGATGTTTCAAAATAAATAAGTAAAATTGAAATATTTAAAAAAAAATTCAGGTTACTAACAAAAATCGAGGAAAAAACCAAGTATATGGCTTCAATACTACATTTAGCCCTTGTTTGAGCCCCATCATTTAGCAAAAGATACATTTTTGAATAGTAATTGATGGAGAATGTGTGATTAAAAAATAAGAAAAAAATTGAATGTACGTGTAATATTATTTTATTGAAAAATGTGTAATTGAAAAGAAGAGAAAGAGAAATATATTTAAAAAAAAAAGAAAAAAAAAGAAGAACTTATTGTATCTTGGACTCTCATTGTTATTCCATTTTAAGCTTATTTATCATTTATGTCTTGTCACAGCCTTTTCAAAATGTATAAACTCGCATTCACTTGGTGAAGAAATAATTAATAAACACGTCTACTTTAAGTATGCGCCTGTTTGGCTTGAGTGATGCTACATAGTTTTATTGGAGTTAAAACTTCAGTTTAAGTAAAGTTAGATGACATGTTAAATGAAACGTGGAATTAAATAATTTATATAATTTCACATATCATTTAATATCATATTAACGATATATAAATTGTGGTTGTAACTCCAACGAGACTAAATAACATTACTCATTTGGTTTAGATAAAACCTAGAATTTTAGTAAATTTTGACAAAAGTTGATGAGATACGTGATTAAAAAGTTATAGATTCTGAAAAAATTGCAGTAGCGATCCTTAATCTTTTCAATTTTTGTAAACTTTATCCTAAACTTCAGTTTGTATCAACGAAGATCCATACCTTTCAAAAATATGCAGTTGTGACCATTAATTAACTAACAAAAGTGGACTTTTGACTAATTTTGATTAAATTGAAATGAGTAAAATGGTAACTTTGCTATTTTATACATTAAATAAATAAAATAATTCAAAAACCAGAAATAGAATAAAACAAAATAAACTAAAAAAGAAAAAGAGAAGGAAAAAAGAAACTGTCAGCATTGTCACCCACCTATCGACCGGTACCACTGCCGGCATAGTCTTCCCGCCACCACCACCACAGCCAACATAAAGTAGAACCAAAATTGATTAAACCTATCTCCATACAAAACTTAACCCAAAATTAGAATACTGCTATGCACATACATCACACCACCACCATAAAATTGAAGAAGCTTGATAGGGATAACAACAAATAAAATCATCCCCTCTTCTAAGTCTCCTTTTTTTTCTTTATCGTGCATTCTCCTTCGACAATAAGCATATCCACTCCGGACATTCTATCACTTTAGTGAAAACTTTCAAGATTTGCAGATGTTGAAGATCGTGTCAAAGCTATTCTATTTTGTCTGCATTGCCATTATCTTAGTTAGAAGTTTTTGCTGATCCAACAAATTGGACATGAGAGGCGGATTTGTGAAGAAATCGATGGGTCGTTTGTGGTTGAGGTACAAAATAGGCTGTCTATAGAAGGAAGTTCTTGATTTTGAACTGGGCTCGTCGAATTCAATAGAGAAATAATACGTGATTGTGATTTGAGGGTTTTGTTTCGTGTTGGCAAGGATGGTGGTGTTCGTGGGTGGTGGTGCCTTGGACGACAATCTTCAATTTTGCATGGGGTGGGGGTGGGGGCGCGAAGAAGATGAATGAACAATTTTTTTTCCTTTTATTTTTATTTTGTTTTAATTATTTTAAGGGATAAATGAGATAAAATGCAAAGTTATAATTTGACTCTTTTTAATTTGGTTAAATTTTACTATTATTGGTCAACTAACAGTTTCCATCCATTAGACCTCAATTGCATATTTTTAAAAGGTTATAGACTTTTGTATTGGTGGTAAAAGGACCGAGTAGCTTGTTGGTTCTTTAGCTTGACTCGTCAAAGCACGGCCAATGGATGGCTCGGACTCATTTCATGACGAGACGAGCCTAAGCCAATTCGAGGGTCCTTCTTGCTCAGCTTGTTGAGCTCACAAACGGTCCACGAGTCTAAAGTTACAAGCTCGTGGCTCGTAAAAAATGTGAACAAAAAGTAAAAAAAAAAAAAAAGGCTCGACTTGGCTCGGCTTGTAAGCTCACGAGCTTGTAGGACGAGCTTTTGAGCATGAACCGAGCTCGAACGAGCTAGATTTCGACTCGCCACTTTGATGAGCTGAACTTGTGGGTAGATAAGACAAGCCGAGCTCATGGATAGATGGGTCGAGTCGAGGTTCTTAGATATTCGTCGGTACAAATTGAAGGTCATGGCAAAATTTATAAAAATTAAAAGGGTGAGGACTCGCTGCTTCAATTTTCTCTAGATTCTATGATAGTTTAAATTTTAATCAATTATTTTAATTGAACCACACATGGACTGCAGGTGTACATATGATAATAAAGTCGCTTGTGGAAGTAGCGCGACATTGGTTGAAATGCAGGGATTAAGGAGAATATAACACAGGCGCGCACACTCGACTACGGATAAGGAAGTAGGGAGCGAGAGCGCAAAAAAATGGTGGCGGGGTGTGCGATTCAACCTCGCATTATCTCTTCGTTTTTGGGAGACTACGGCTTCATTCAATCAACTTCAGATACACTTCCTCGCCTCTTCCGATACACTCGAGGTTTGATAACTATTTGTTGAATTTATCAGTACAAAATGATGATTGTTTGTGTTTTTGCAATTTTATTTGAAACTTTTTACTGTTTGTACAATTAACGCGTCTTTCCTGGAGTGCATGTAGTTGACATTTTGGAATTATAGTCTATAAAAAATCAATTCGAATTTGATTGCGATCATTTGCATCTCAAATTCACCTATTCAAGCATCGATTTTCTTGTTTCTTGTTAGGTTGAAGAAAGTATAAAGCAAAGCTTTGGTACTTGGAACCACTGTTCACGGGTTTAAGATGCTTAATAGGACACTGTTTTGGATATGGGTTCATATCGCTCCAAATTCTAAACCCTGAAACACACATATATGTTGTTTTTGCTACAAATACATATACAGTTTTTTCTGAAGGTTTAATTATTTACTTAGTGTGCATTTTATTTTGAGCATGGAATTTACATGGAAAGAAAATAAATTCCTGGCAATTCAATTAACCAGAACTTATTTATATGGAAATTATTAATTAAACGTGTTTGATTGATTTAATTTTCAACTTAGAAAATATTATGATAAATAAGAGAGAGAAAGAGGGAGTACATTACCTGAAAAATGAAAACCACCCGTTGCTAAAGAAAATGTTTTCCTTATTTTTTAAGAAAATATGGTCACATGACCAAAAATTGGAAAATATTGACAATCAAACACCTCAAGATTAGGAATTTGGGTGGAGAAATGACATTTCTATAAAAAATAAAGTCAATCAAACACACTAAGAATGAAATTAGTAAAGAATTGCATCTTAGCGAAAAATATAACTTCTGTCTCTACCTATAGCTCACTCTTCCTATTTTTTTTAAGTTTTAGCAGGGGTCTTGATCCTTACTAGTCCTTATGGTATGAGATTGGTAAATGCATTCAAATGTGTACCAATTTATTTATGTGAATGCACTTCTCAGATCAAGCTCCAATATATCGGTACTAATAAATTGGGTTGTATTTACTTTTCTACTTTTAAACAGGTAGAAACCATGCGCAAATGCTAAATTCGAGAACATTTTCTGGTTTAACAAATTTATTGTTCAACAGAAGGTATGGTATCTGCATTCACTTCCCCCAAGCATGTCCCATCACAATTCACGAGCATACTTGCACTCGAATGTATCTGTCAACTCTGCCCTACTGCGTGGTCTCTTGTGATAGTGCTTTGAAGAGTTCTCCATCTAACTCCTGTTCACTTTATCTCATTGCAGTTGCATCATTATCTTTGTACTATTCCACATAAATCTGGAATTTTGCTTTGAATACTCCTCATGAAAGGACATTTTCACCTCTAACATTGACTTAATCTACAAAGTTGCAATATCTTGGCTAATACAACAACAAGAGGATAAGACTCAAAATGCTGTACACCACATTTCTGAATTATGTCAACTTGCTGGTATGTATAAGCTTGAGGAATAAGAGAATTTAGTGTATTTAAGCATTAAGCTGTAAGAGTGTTTAGTAGTGTCAAGCTATAAGAGAATTTAGTATACCATGTACATTTCACTTGGCGGCATTTTGACTGCTGAAATGTAATTATGAACTGGTTGAAGTATTGCAATCAATCCAGATATTAGGTTTTGCTACTTGTTTTAGTTTGATGCTCGCCAATTGAATTATCATTCAATTATCGAAATATACTTGTTAAGATAATTAAGACTTGCAATGTTATTGAGTTATTTTTGGAACTTTCAAGTCCCGTTGGGTTCTTATAAAGATGCTATGTCCTTGGCAGTTCTACCAACTTAATATGAACAATGAAATGGTGGTCAAGGTATACTTTCTCCAAAAAGGAAAATGAAGGGGGTAGTTGCTTCTTGCTAGAGGTCATATTGAATGCTCAAAGTGCATTGGGACACCCAGGCCATCTGGGGCTTCAGCTCAATGCACAAAGGAACATACTATCATATTCAAAATGTAAAATTTCCAAACATGTTAGCACCGCTTGAAAGCAATTCTCCTATAGTTAAAGTATATTCAGCTAGATCCAGAAATTGCAAAAACCTTCTGTTATTGCATGTATATATAGGTTAATTTCACCATTGATTTGAGCAATATAGGTAGAGGCATTCAAAGGTTTTCTTTCCACTACATCAACTAATCCTCAACTGCAAAAATATGACATCACCTAATCAACTAAAATGAAATCAATGTCTTGAGGAGAAAGACTTACATTTCCAAGAACCTCACAAAGTCTGAATTTGTTTACATTCTTTTTGCACTTTATGAAGTGCGGTTCTTCATCTCTAGAAAACTGCATGTGGCACCTCTCGACTCTTGGAAACCTTCTGTTATTGCATGTAAATATAGGTTAATTTCACCATTGATTTGAGCAATATAGGTAGAGGCATTCAAAGGTTTTCTTTACACTACATCAACTAATCCTCAACTGCAAAAATATGACATCACCTAATCAACTAAAATGAAATCAATGTCTTGAGGAGAAAGACTTACATTTCCAAGAACCTCACAAAGTCTGAATTTGTTTACATTCTTTTTACACTTTCTGAAGTGCGGTTCTTCATCTCTAGAAAACTGCATGTGGCACCTCTTGACTCTTGGTAAGAGTCCTTTATTTGTGTAATTTGTGAAAAATGACCTGAGTGTTGAATGATTTGTTCTTTTCCCTTTCATTTGTGCATCTTTATTACCAATATTTATAACTGGTTGCGATTTTTCTGTTAAATTTAATCCTTGATGTGCATTGCGTGTGTGAGCGCGCGTGCATGCACCTTAAAATATGTCAAATTTTGTGCTTTCTTGTTTGCACATATCCATTCTTGATTTTCTACTAACACTGGCAGAAAAATAGAAGATTTGCCAAATGGCAAGCATAAACGTTTAAGGCCAGGGAAAGTGTCTCCTTGTCGACCAGTCCCTGCTAACATACCAAAGCCTCCTTATGTCAATTCTAAGAAACCGCCTGGCATTGCAAGTGGACCTGAAGTGCATGATAAGAAAGGGATAGAATGCATGAGAGCTTCAGGGAAGCTCGCTGCACAGGTTCTTCAGTATGCTGGGACCTTAGTCAAGGTGATTATCTGATCATTTCTACCACATTATCTCTGTCATATCAACTTCATTGATAGTTTTTAGTTCCACAACAAATTCTCACTGCGAATGAGGAGGCTGTATTCCCAGTTAAGGCATTCAAAATGATAAGGAAGAAATAGGCATGCCATTGGTGGTCAATAATCTATTCATCTTGTCACTCAACCTGTTTTGCTTTGCTATGAACTACATTTATGAGATTATTTTACTGCAGACTGCTTGGACCTTGTATACCATCTAGGCTCACCTGCATTAAGTATAACTTGTTCACCAAAATTCACTGAACTTTTTCCTTGGCAGCCAGGCATAACTACGGATGAAATTGATCAAGCAGTTCATCAAATGATCATCAACAATGGAGCATATCCCTCTCCTCTTGGTTATGGAGGGTTCCCAAAGAGCGTATGCACATCCGTGAATGAGTGCATTTGCCATGGAATCCCAGATTCACGTGTGCTCGAGGTTTGTTGCACGGAACCATTGTTATTGGATACCTTGTGTCAAAATGTGTATATATTTGCAACTATAAGATCTCTGGTATATGTTTTCTTGCAGGATGGGGATATTGTCAATATTGACGTTACAGTTTATCTCAATGTAAGCTGCTTTTATCAATTGATACTTTAAAGCAACCTCTCCTCCATGCTGTATCCTTCACCAGGGATGCAAAGGAATCATGGGGGTAAAATATGATCGTTCTTTTGTATTTTCGATTTCCCTAGAAATAGAAGTTACTTAGGAAATTTGTATCGTGCTGCCAGATGGATAATTGCTCGGAATAAATAAACTGACTCCTGGGTGCATTTGAATAGCTGTGGGATGATGATAACCTCAAACAGTTTATCCAATCAATTTTCTGTTGTTTACCATGAGATCTAGGCTTTAGCCTGTAGACCTTGAATTTGAACTTGCTGAGAGCTTAAATGTAGTGTTTTCGAATGTACTTATACAATTGCCTACTAGCTCATTGGAAACGAATATGCTTTGTTACTGGAATGTTGTCTTATGGCGATTATAGCCTGTTGCTGCATTATTTTATGTTAATTGAGATACTCTACCATTTCTCTTCATTGATTGTAGAGAAATAGATCACTGATCTATATCTATAAAATAATATCCTGCAAGTTTATAAGTTTGTTTTACTGTGTTTTATTGTTCAACTTACTGTCCTACACAGGGTTATCATGGCGATACTTCAGCAACATATTTTGTTGGAGATGTTGATGAGGAAGCCAGAAACTTGGTAAAGGTATGCTTTTCTGGTAGCTGCAGCTCTGCTTTTTCCATTATACTTTTCCATTTGGTTATAATGATAAATTGGCTACCTTTTCTCTAGAAATAGAAATGGCCTTTGTTGTACCTCACTCTTGTCCATTTGCTTTTGTGCGTTGTATGTTGCTTGTGGAGAATATTAGGTCTTCTATATTTGGTCATGTCAATATGTCATACTGTTGTGCCACTATGAAAGATTAAGAAGTTCATTCTGTATGCGGTTAAACTCAGACACTTCCATACTTTTATCATCTCTTGAGAGTAATTTGTTTCTTGCTTTAGGTAACCAAAGAATGCCTCGATAATGCAATATCAATATGTGCCCCAGGAGTGGAATTTAACAAAATCGGCAAAACAATACAGTAAGTCATCTTTTATTTGTTTACTATTTTCTCTTAAACATGATATGTTGTTATCAATATTTTTTTTTCCTTCATCAGAAACGTTAATTAGCATATGTTTATATTTCTGGTATAAATTAGTAATGTTTTATTTTTCATGTATGTTATGTAATCTCCATTCTAGTATTGATACACATGCACAAAGACGATCACAGACTTAATTCATGCATACATAGATATAATGTACATTTTTAGTACTATTGATTCATTGCTTATTGAATGCAGTCATCATAACACATTGGTCCATTTAAATCATAGAATAATGGACATGTTTCTAATGTACTAGTTTTCAATTTATCGTGGCATTACACTTTTCAGCCCTTTGCAGAATGTGCGACTTCCTTTACTGGATTAAAACTTAACATTGATGTTCTCTTTGAAGTGACCATGCAGATAAACACCATTACGGGGTTGTCCAACAGTTTGTTGGCCATGGAGTTGGACGGGTTTTCCATAGCGATCCAGTCATTCTTCACTACAGTAAATTCTCCGACTTTATGTTTCACATTATCTGTCTTAGTAATCTTTGTCTTCATGTTAAATTGTATGTCATTTATTGGGTGTGCATGTATGTTCTGTTGACCCAAGCTATAGATTTCTCATAAGTTTCCTGATGTTACCAATGCGGAGTACAGGATCCAAGTAACATCTGTAAAACGGACACTTCGTCTAACATGTGTCGATATCGACACTTCTCGAACACTCTACCGTAATCATTTTTCTTTTTATATTAGAAATATTATATATTGTTAATTCAAAATTATTAGCAAGTAACAAATAGGTACTCATGTTTAAAAGATTTCAACAAGAAAAATTAATAACAAGTATAAAACTAAATTTATACTATATAAAGCAAATAACAAATAGGTACTTATGTTTGAAAAATTTCAATAAGAAAAATTAATAACAAGTATAAAACTAAATTTATACTATATAAATGAATTTTTAAGAATTTAATTAACGTATTGATGACTTGTTGTGTTTGTATTTTTTTTTTAAAAAAATCGTGTGCCGGCATATTCGACATGTATCGTGTTAGACACACATGTCCGTGTCGGTGCATCATAGCAAGTAACTTAAAAGGGAAATATCTAGCACTGGATTGGCAATTGGGATGTTGCCTCACATCATTCTGCTCGAAATCAATAATATGTTTAGAAAGCATTCTGCTCATCATTCCTGATTTCGAAGTGATATATTTAATATGAATGGTGACATATGAGCTCCCTTTGGACTAAAAGGAACTAGTTTAAATTCTGGAATTTTAGACATCATTGTGTTGGTTGATATTTGCCATATCTTCAGCTTGGATTGGAGAATTTTATGTGCTTGAACTTGCTGCAACCATTGGGTTTCTTGCTATTCTTTTCACTTTCTAGTTTTATTATCGATTTTTCTTCATGTGGGTTTGTACTTGTCACCAATCCTATGAAATGTAGGTTTTTTCCTTGTTAAAAGGAACAAGATTTCTGGTAAAACTTCTTGTATATTCTTTTTGTTCCTCCTATATTCTTCCAGCAGTGGATTTGATGCTTTACTCCAGATGAATAGCGGCCTTTTTAGCCATGTACATGTTTGTATTTTCTTCTATCAAAGGCGTTCTGTAAATGCTTTATAAAATTCTTCAGAATCAGCAAAATATGAATTTTCACTCGTGTGATATAATGTTTGGTTTACATGAACAGCAATGAATTTTTGGTAATTTAGATATATCCATCTTCGAACAACCTACATAGTGATGCTAAAATGTTTGGCTTACATGAACAGCAATGGATTTTTCATAGTTATAAAAATAAACACCCACACACATTGAACAACCTACATGACGATGAGGTAGTAAGATACTGGCAGGACAAATAGAACACTATAGACTGAAAGCACTGGCCCTCTGGAGTGGGAAAAAAAATTAGAAAATCAGCATTTCTGTTGCGTGGCCTTCTTGTTACTTTTATTTTGCTTCCCTTGCTGAAGCACACTGCATCCCTTTTTCTCTCGTCCCTAAGAGGTTATCTGACTTCTATCTGTATGTAACACTTTTTTATCATCTTGATGTTGGTTTTCATAGGAAACAATGGTCGTGGAAGCATGGTGCTGAACCAGACTTTCACAATTGGTAATTTATCTTCTAGTCTAATGCTTTTGTCCTCAGTAGTGAAGTACATTTACATCTCATGGTGCTGATGATGTACAAATGTATCAGGCGATCTCAAAAATTATGAATTTATACATAATGACTGCAAATTGGTTTGTGCTATATACTGATGATGCATTCCTGCTCTCCTATCAAAGGTAGGAGAATGGAGGAAAGGCCAATCGAGTATTACTGTCTCATGGACACAATCTAACACATTCATTCATGCCTCGTTCCTTTGGACTTCTTAATTTCCTTAGACTATGGGTTTCTAGGACGGCTTGTAAAAGCCAGCACTTCGAAGGATCAAGAAGTTACAAGCAGTAACATACTAAAAAGTTATAAGCTTTTATGAAAACTGAAACGATTGAATTCATTGCTTTGCTCTATTGATTTTATATTATTTGGTAGGCTTTATACTTATATTCATTGTTTCGCTCAATGTCTATTGCATCAATGATAAAAAATTTGTCACTGTGCAGAACCGATGCTGACAATTGGCAGCATCAACCCAATAATGTGGGATGATAATTGGACTGTGGTGACAGAGGATGGGAGCCTGTCGGCTCAATTCGAGCATACCATCTTAATAACCAAGAATGGTGCAGAGATACTAACCCAATGTTA
This sequence comes from Fraxinus quadrangulata, assembly GCA_903798255.1. Classification (NCBI taxonomy): domain Eukaryota; kingdom Viridiplantae; phylum Streptophyta; class Magnoliopsida; order Lamiales; family Oleaceae; genus Fraxinus; species Fraxinus quadrangulata. Next base: position 11,433 of record CAIGRB010107937.1, read on the forward strand.
ATGATGGCACTACGAAGCATTGCCAAGGAGAAGCCGAGAACAGGGTATTCTCCGTAGACCATACATGGATATGAATTTGCCACCGCATAAAGAAATATTTCGGAGGCAGTTTTTTTTTTCTCTTTTTTTTTTTCGAGGAAAGGTGTATCCATTCGAGACACAATTTATTCGATTGTTCCTTTTCTTCAATCATTTGGGATTGAATCTTGACTTGTAGATTTTCCTGTTGTGTACTAATAATTCATAGTCAAAGATTGTTAGTATGTTTCTTCAAACATTTGTTCTTCACGTTTCATAACTTTATGGTTCGCGGGCTCGGGTTCACCCCGTCACCAACACACAACAATACAAGATAATGCTATTTAGTGCTTATTTAGCACCGGTGTGGAGTCCACCTTGACTTGTCCAATGAACAATGCCTGGTACTAAGCATCGGCAGTCCCTAAATAACAATACATGGAAATGGTTTTGTAAACAAAATTGATATATAAATAAAAATATCAAGCACCTGACAACCAGATCAAGCAAAATCACTTTGATTTTTATTCGCCTTCAAATTCAACTTGTTCAAAATCAGCTTTATTGCCCAGGAGAAAGTTGAAATGCGATGAGAGTATGGAAATTTCAAAGAACAATTTCGTCCCTTACCGTGCCTAGTTTCGACCATTTACTTCAACCCTGCATCAACTCCAGATCATTGAACCCAGGAAAACAAACCCATCAACAAATCATAGTACAAGGGCTACACCACAATCCATTTGTTACCACCAAATTAATTTTGTTTTACGCAGATTGCAATGACATAGAATCATCCCGCATATTGTTCGACAGATTGCCTCAACCAAATGTTTTCGCGTGGACCTCACTAATTTCATTTTATTCTCGCAATGGGATGTTTGATGAATGCATTGGTACTTACATTGGGATGAAGACGAAGAATGTTTTGCCTGACGGATATGTATTTCCCAAGGTTCTAAGGACGTGCACGATGGCAACATGTTTAGGAACGGGAGTCCAAATACAGAAAGACGTGATTCAGTGTGGGGCAGAATCAAATATAGAAGTTTGTAACTGTTTGATTGATATGTATTCAAAATCTGGGTATATTGAGAATGCAAGACAGGTTTTTGATTCAATGGCGGGAAGAGATTTGCTGTCGTGGAATTCAATGATTTCAGGGTATGTTTATAATGGGATTCTTCAAATGCCTGTGGAAATGTTAGGATTAATGAGATTGAATAGTATTGAGCCTGATACAGTAACTTGGAACACTGTGATGGATGCTTATTGTCGCATGGGACAATGTGATGAGGCTTGGAAAATATTTAGTCAGATTGAGGAGCCCAGTATAATCTCGTGGACAACATTGATATCGGGATATTCAAGAACTGGAAAACACGAAAGTGCTTTGGGGATTTTCAGGGATATGATTTCACGAGGAGTTCAAGCTGATTTAGATTGTATTTCCAGCATCCTTGCTTCTTGTCAACATATGTTTGCACTAAGATTTGGACAGGAAATACATGCATATGGCACTAAAATGGATTATGGGTGCGCATTTTACAAATCACCCGGACCTGCATTGTTGAAGACATATGCTAAATGTGGAAGAATTCACGATGCGGAGCGTGTATTCAGGTTGATGGATAAACGTGACGTCGTCGCTTGGAATGCTATGATTCTTGGTTATGGGGATAGAGGGATGGGAAATTTGGCTGTAAAGTGTTTCCAAGAAATGCAAAGAATGGGAATTAAGGGAGACCACACCACATTTTCCACCATTTTGCCCGCTTGTGAGTTGAAATCCGGGAAGCAAATTCATGCCCACATCAAGAAAGGCAGTTCTGCTTCTGCTATCCCAGTTTGGAATGCTCTGATTCACATGTATGCTCAATGTGGTTGCATTACAACTGCATATTCTGTATTTTGTCAAATGGATAATAAAGATTTAGTCTCTTGGAACACAATGATTGGAGGATTCGGGAAACATGGACTTGGCAGAGAAGCTCTGCAACTGCTGCAGGAGATGAGAAATTCCGGGATTCGCCCTAATTCCTTCACATTCACATCTGTGCTATCAGCATGTAGTCATTCAGGTCTCATAGAAGAGGGTCTGGAAATTTATAACACTATGACTGAGATTTTTGAACTCGACCCTGGAATGGAACATTATGCTTGTGTTATTGATTTACTAGCGCGTGCGGGTCGGGTAGAGGATGCTGTTGAGTTCATTATGAGAATGCCTGTTATGGCTGATAAGCATATTTGGGGTTGTGTGCTTGCTGCCTCTCTATCGTATCAGAAAGTAAGTGTTGCGATTTTAGCTTCGGAGCATTTAGTCAAGTTGGAGCCCGAAAATGCTGGACACTATGTCACTCTATCCAGTATGTATTCTAAAGTAGGAAGAGTTGATGATGCAGTCAAAACACGGAAGCAGATAGTAAGTAGAGATTTGGCGAAGCAAATTGGACTGAGTTGGGTTGTAAATGGAAACTGAAAAATAATTATTTTAACTAAATTAGGAGGTTTACGGGAACACATGTATGCATATTAAAACTCGACTTTTTCATTGTATCTGTTGACCTCGATTTCTGCATGGATGACATGACCAATAGATCCTGGCTTTACTCACGTCAACATAGTCTTTCTCTTGCATACTTGGACAAACCATCAAGAACATGTGATCTTCTCTGAAGGTGGGAGACATGACTGCATGCACTTCGACAGTCAAGTTAGTTAACTTGTATGAACGAATTTGGGTGCGGGACGTGTTGAAAACATGAGTCACATAGGTGTTCGGATAATGAAGGTTAGAGTAGAGCTGATATAGAAGAAAACAAGAATAATTTTACGATTGAGAGTGTAAAATGACATTAACTTCAAATGACTCTGAGCGAGCCTTTATAGTAGGAAGTGTGGAATGGTTACCATTGAATGAAGAGACACATGATCTTATCTTAAAGATCGAAATGTCTTGTCATAAGCGTCATTTTATCCGTCCTATGCTCAAGCGCATTTAATGTTTTTGACCATTAACCACCTTACGGTCTAAACCTAACATGAAAAGAGTAGGTTGACAAATTAACTTGATAGAATGATTATTGCAAAAAAGTCACATCAATTAATCATAGGTCTTCGTACGAAGAATCTTCCAAGGAAGGTGCTTCGTATGCCCAGAGACTACTCGCCTATAATTGGTGATGCATCTCACTGCATCGCCTCACCTCGTCTATGGAGGTTCAACTTGTACATGGAGGTTCGACGAGTTCATCACTTCGGCTATCGAAGGGGCCTAGGATAGTCCAGATGGGACAGTGATGTCGAATGCGAGCCTATGTTCACTTATGATGTTGCTGTCACGTGATCATGTTTGAAGTCTCATTGTATGACGCGTAACAATTTCTTTTCTTTATTTTTATTTTTTTGATGGGCCTTTAATTCATTGAATCCTCTTGACACATTGTACCATTTACAAAATACTCAATGATTCTTAATCGACAGATTCAAGAATGACTTCATTTAAATTAAACTCTTATGAAGAAAATAAATATTACAAATACGAAATTCAAAACAATTGATTAAAAATGCAAAAAAATTAAAAAAAATAATAAATAAAACATGACATGGTTGGTGGAGGGAAAATGTTTTATTTCTAGGAAAATTAATCATCTACACAGTTCGGTTTTGCAAAGATACTGTAGAGTCTGTACCCCTCTAAAAATACAAATCCTTGGGCATCCTTGGATTAGCTTCTCTAGGAGAGGGCCCTCCTCGCAGATCTCAAAATCGAAAAAAGGCTCTCACCACATGCAAGTCTACTTGATGCCACATTTCCAGAGCTTGAGAAACCATGCCAGCATCACAAAATTCCAAATTCAAAATTCCTAAATAGCAGCCACCCGACTCAGACATTACCTACCAGTATAAATTTGGGGATGTTGCTAAATATAGCTAAGATTGGTTCACCGGATTCAGAAGACGGCTTAAATAATTTACGACCACAGCAAGAAGAGCGCCAGAAGAATGCACAATCTTGAGTATATTACATGCAGAAAGTAACTCCACAAACATAACCAATTTGATCCTACATGAGACAAGGACGTGAAAAAAGCAGACGGTGTCAAATTCCACATCGCGGGAGGGAGGATACAATACAAACTAGAGGTTTAAACATCTAAATACTGTAAATGACAATATACATTTCCAAAACGTTGAAGAATGGAAGATACTATGCAAACAATAATGGATGGAATTTTATAATTGACAAACTACTGCCATGTCAGTTGTCACCATAGATGACAAAATAATCACCTTTGTTGTTTACAATACATCCAAATCCCGTACCATCACATACTAGATGCAGCAAATAGGCAGTTTGGCTGGATCCCGAAAAGTCGAAAAGAGAATTGAGAAAAAAAGGGGTACAGGCTCTATCACTTCAAAAATTGGGTTGGAATGGGTCTAACCCAAATTTTTGTTGTCTTTCATTTTTTTGGCATTATCTTTTCTAGACCAAAGTTATTTCAAGGACACGTACATCCTTGTTTGCATCTTGTTTATAATATATTCATAATCGGTTAAATGCTTTTATCATGTATTTCGTGGGACCCACAAGTACCACCTACTTACCCACTACTCATTTCTATCGACTTGTAGTTTTAGACTGATTATAAACAACTCCCAAACGTGCTTACAATAAGGTTTCCATCTATTTTGTATAAGAAAACCATAGCTTACCACTTTTAGGGACTTGATGGTAGTTCCTTCTAACAAAAATGAATGCCGGTAAGCAGTCTCTTATGACTAATCAGTTGCCCGACTAACCTCAAGATGACTCCACACACTAATAAAAAAGAGTTCTGTAATTGTACATTAACTGCAAGCACCATATATGTTATTTCTTCTATTCTATAATAAATAAATAAATAAAACTGTTTCAATTCCCAATTACTCAGTTTAGGGCTTACATTCCTTCAAACTGAAACACCAAGTTCTAACCTTATCTTACCACCTTTCAGGGGAATTTATTGTAGTTTCTTTTAACAGAAATGAACTCCAGTAAGTAGCGACTATACACTAAGCAGTTGTTCCACTGACCTCAAGATGTCTCCTTACACTAAAAAGAGTTTCACAAGTCATTAGAAGCATACGTTGGAAAACTGTTTTGGTTCCGCAAAAACTCATTTTTAACCCTTGTCGTCAGCAGATTAAAAAACCTAACCCAACATGCCCAGTGGAAATTAGTAAACCAATGTACCAACCCATAAAAATGTTAGCAGATAGCTACGATGTATTGGTTCCAGTTCCATTTCCAGATTGCCACCTTTAATCATACAAGTTACAACCATCACAACAAAATTCATACTTACAAAGAGGCTGATGAGTAAAAGATGCAAACAAGTCAGAAAATGATAATCAGAAAACACCTCATATGCAGCATCACCTTTAAATTGTCATCCATCACCTGCCCAGCACCACTCTGTAGTTGAGGATAAGGTCTTCAGGTTTCTTCCATATGTAAGCCCGAACAGTGGCTAAGCTCATGTCAGGGGGTAATACCTGGGAACAACAGAAGTTCATTTACTTGCAAGGGAAAAAACACAATCAAGAATATTATGCACAAAACCAATATCTTAGATTGGAAAAGTGCATTCATAATCATTAACCCAAAGATGAATGAGTTGAAAGGGAGGAGAAAAGGGGGAAATAAAGGAACAGCAAACTGCACTTAGATAAGATTCGTCATAAGCCCCCATATTCTTACATTTTCGGAGTAATAACTTTGCCAATTCATATCATTTAGAAACATTCGAGATTTCTTAGGCGCATGTAAAGTTAGTAGTTCAGGTGAATCTTTAAGCATGATACTCATCCAACAGTCAAGGTAAAAATAACATAATATTGAGTTTCACAAATGCAAAAGCTTTCAAATCTCTCGTTTCAAGTACTTAAACCAGGTTATTAGAGTATACGAGATTTCCCAGATAGTGCAAACTTGCCTGGTTATTACACAAGATCTCTATAGAAGGCTTCAATTTTTGTCGAGACTTCAGTCCAGACCAGAAAGACCCATCTCCTCCAACAGCTGGATGCGAAATCTGACCTCCAGGTATCCCAGGGGCAAAAGCTCCATCCGCATTCATACTATCCAATGGCTTATCGAGAACCATTTTTTCTATCACATAGTTGACAACCTAAAAAATAAAATGGCGCAATCTTATATCGATGAGTCATCTGCTGCACCCATTTTTTGTCTCCAGATAATAGTTCAAAAGAAGGGCAAAAAAATATATAAAAGTTAGGATATTATTCCAAGGAAGCCATGTTCGTCCCAAAGACTGAGGGCAGGCTCTATAAAACTTTTTCTTTAGGCTCGATCGCACTACAAGGACATTCCTCCACGTTGGGACAAACATTTTTTCTAGCAGTTTTGGCAGGGGTTTTTGATTCCTGGACTATACCATTTAACATCTTAGTTGACCACGTTTGCATGGAAATAATCAAAAACTGGAATGGGCAACCATGTTAGGATACCTTATTTAGCACAAATGTTAATGGGGCATTTAATTTCACATGGTTTGAACATCCTAATAATGATGACTGTGAGCATTTAAAAGGTGGACCTTAATTACCAGACATATGGTTAGTCTAAGAAAGACGCCATTAACATGAAGTACCTATAGTGGTTCAAATATTACTTCCTGTAACTTCGAAAAGTACAAACTTCTTGTGAGGTGTAACTGGAAGATTTTGAAGGGGAGAGATCTGTTGATGAAATCTTTAGACTATACATTTATCATTTCTGAACGAAATTGGTTGAATCTGAAATAAATTAAATGACCCTTTATGAATTCCCAAAGATGGTATCCAATTATAAAAAAACATACATCAAGTTATAAGTAGCATGCGATATCAAGAATTAAAATACTAGCATTGAAACACCCTTCCAAAGAAGATGCATGTCATCCAAATAGCATTAACAGCAAACACTCTTTTAGTTAAAAATCAAAAGATGGCTGACAAACATTTAAGCATGTTCTTTAATACTAGTTTCACAAGTTGGACTTATGCTATCTAGTGAAAGTTCTTACTTTATGTATTCTCAAAATGCGAGGGGCACTAAGTTTTCCTTGTGTGAGAATCTGCACTGTAGAACCTTCACATGGGTACAAATAGAAGCTACATCTGCAGAAAATGAGAAACTTATACATGTAACAGACATACCGCAATAGGTAGCAGCACAAGATGTAAAAAAGATTTCAACTAAGATTAATACAGTTAGAATATGATAATTACAGGTGCTTTTATTAGGACTGTTTGGCGAAGAACTACTTTCGTTTGCCATCACGCAAAAATACAAATCAGAAGGGCCAGAAATGTTGGAAGTCAGACAAATTCAAATTTCAAAGGAATGGTAAACAGAGAGAATAGGGAGATGGAAATAACAATAAGTACGGAAACTAACTAAAAACTTTTCTGCAGATACAGATCGGATATAAAATACAAAGCACAAAATAAAAAATCAGCCAACAACAACCAGCAATCAGAAACAAGTTAATTGACTTAGTAGAAAAGGCGAGTACGTTTGAAAAGTTATGTGTTTAAGAGAAACAAAATAGATGTGAAACAATGAGGAACTGGTGAACTTGTGAGCAAAAGTAAGAAGGCAGCAAAACATTGTTCATGATATTTGAAAAACTTTTTTAGCATGCCTTGCTAGAAATCTACATGCTAGAAATCTAGATAAACAAGATTCCTTATTGACAAAGTTCATGAAACATGCAGGTCAAAACCAACTTGGGAAAGAAAGAATCGTGATAGATAGTTACTTGGTATTTTCCCTGGGAGGCAAGCGATTATTTAATACACAATCCAGAACCCACCATGGAAAGTCTTTCTCGTCTTCAGTTCCATCTAGGTCAGTAATTTTCTTTCTCCATGGACCTCCTTGAGAGCCCTCAGTAACGATGGAAGGAGGGGAAGCTGCTGAAAATTCAAATGGTGGATACACAACATGGTCATTTTCAACAGTACCATCCCCCTCAATTCGAGACAAGGCAAATGTCCTTGTAGATGTATCCTTCCCAGATGGGATTTCTCCATTTGCTGAAGCTTGAGATCCAAATTTCTGCCTTCTTTTACTTAACCAATGAGACAACAGCCCTTTAAGGGTTTCTCGTGCCAAATTAACCTACATCATTGTGTAAGCCAATCACAATTAATTCTTAAGCACAAAATGGGGAAAAAAACCTTCTGAGCTTTTAATATATGTTACTCATGGATTAATTCCAATTATCTTTTGAAGTAAAATAAAATTTGCACCAAGTCAAGCTCTAGTTTGCAAAATCCAAAATCATCTAAGCAAATATAAGGTGAAACTGAAGCAAGCACAATCATCAGCCTGGAATGAACAGGTCACATCAATTTGAATATGAAAATTAACATGCTAAAATTGAATAACTTTGTATGGAAACTACTTCAAAAGTTAGAGACCTTACAGCAAAAACATGCAATATCACACTACTAGAAATACACTAAAGTTTTGCAGGAGAAGCAAATGAAGATAATTCTAATCAGAAGTACCTTGTCATCCTCAGGCTTCCCCGTAATGTTCAGGTCAGTAGAATACATCTCAGCAGAAAAGCATTGTGGGGTTTCTAAGTGCACCGATAAACTCCCAAGCCTAGTATCTATGGTATACCATGAGGGGATGCTTACCTGAATAAACAAACTAAGTCAAAAGAATGTTGAGGGATGCTTATCTGACTAAGCAAAATAAGTCAAAAGAATGCTGAGGAAGAACTTGGACATTCAACATAAGATAGTAAATTGTACCATCTCAAATAATTCTTCTTTCTTCTTATCAAACGAAACCTAAATAAGCAAAGTAAAATAAGTTCAGAAGCATAGCAATATAGAAAGTTAGAGCAAAAGCCCTGAAAAGAATCTGCCACATTATCAGTGGACCAACCCACCCCATCTTCCCAAGGAAATCTGCAGTAAAACAAATGTGAAGTCCACAGCACATCACTAACCTTTCCATAGTTTTCAATCACCATACCCTTTGTAATTTCCCATAATTTCACTGAGCCAGTAGTATCCTTGAAACGGCACAACCCAGATATATAAATAACAAATTTATGGACGAGGAAGAAAAACTATATATTGGCTCATAGAAATAAAAAATCACGTTACCTTAGTCAGGACATGTCTTCTATTGTTTAAAATCTCATGCTGCACCAACGCCGGGGTTCCAGGAATGCTAAAAGAAGGTTCTCTATAAACAGGAACCTACACCATCATTGAAATGTCAGTTGCTTAGGCAAATCACATCCAACTTCCCTAAATTAAGAAGGGCCCAACGGGAGGGTAAAGATTTAGGAAAAACATGCCAAAAATCTCAATGCTTGTAATAATGTTTGATTGTCTGAAAAGTCAGTAACACAAAATTTTGGTCAAAAGAAAACATGCACAAACTTCATATTATTACAAACAGTAGTAGCTAACAATATTCGGCACTTGGGGACATTAGTCATCGGAGATTACTGCAATCCGAAAAGCAAATAGATTGAGAATGCAAACTAAAAGGCATGGCGTAAAATCCATTATTTGCCAACTTTTTGGCATGACATTTCTTACTTTCTGCACTGGATAAAGCTATCATGTTTGCCCTATTGCAGATCTTTCCAATCTCTGGTAAATTTCAGTCCAAGAAAGAAGACTGAAGCTTCATCAAGCAACAAAAAGAAAGAAGACTGAAGCTTCATCAAGCAACAACTCTTTTGCTCAAAGTTTAATCCAACAGTACAGGAGGTAGGGTGCAGTTCTTTAACACAAAAAATTATTCGACTAAAATTTTTTCTATCTTATATTATTAGAAGTAACATAAAATTAGTTAAAAGTAGAAAAAGAACGAATAGTTGACTCACAGGTGCAGAACCTTCCAGTGAAGCCTTTGCCCTTGAAAATGACAAGTTTCCAGCCAAGAATGAACCGCCTCTTTGGAAAACTTTCATGGGATTATGTGCTTCAGATGGCCATCTGTCCACAGAAGAATCTGTTGTAGCAACCCAAATACTGTTGTCATGCAATGCCAATCGCGAAATGGGATGTTCCTTTGTACAAAGTAAAACACTTTCTCTTGTTTCCAAGTCTGTCATATATAACTGGAAGTACAGTAAGAAAGTCAGCTTCAAGAAGATGGGCAAAGCAGAAAAATGGAGATGGGATGCAAATCTTCATATTGGTAGATTTGTCAAGATGTACTCACAGAACTGTCTCTTCCACCACTATAAACATGACTAAATGCTGGCGTGCTAGCAAGTGCCCATACAGAATCTGTGTGCACGGCATAGGAATGCACACAACGCTGCTGACCAAGATCCCAAAGCCTGCAAATATTTAAGCAAAAAAAGCAGCTAAATATACGAAGAATGACTGATACAACGATATTCATACAACTGCAGAGTACAATTTTTTGCAGCTCTGTAATTCCTTTGTCAATACTCCATCCAATCCAGTGAGTACAAGCAAATAAAAAGATTAAAACGTAATTATGGGCAACCTTTCCACAACATACAAAAAAACCCTCAAAGCCAAGTTCTGCTAACCAAACACAAATGAAAATCTTCAATAAACAGGAAACATCAAAGACAACAACAAAAATAGACATAGTATTGAGAGTTCACGAATAAAACTTATTCTTATATATTAACAAAATCTTATAAAAATACTTAATTCTTATATATTAACAAAATCTAATCACGGTAAAATCTGGCTGAGATATATCAGTTAATAATGTAAGTGTTATTCAATGTAATTTCTAATTGTCAATGGTCAAAATCCCTAGGAGTATTACCATAATTAGTCTCAAACCACACAACCCCTACTCACATGTCCTTTAGAGGACTCGTCCCTATTAAAAAAAAGACCGTTCCAAAAGCTTCTATTGTCAAAGTTCAACATGTAGCATAATTATAAAAAGTTTTGAGGAAAAAAACGCTGTGTGGGGGTTGGGGGGGAATGTGGGCATATCAGATACTTTATCATTATAGATGCTCTAGTGATAATTGTTGATTTGTAAGAAAAATGAATACCTGATCATAGAATCAGAGGACCCAGATAAGCAAAATCTGCAAATTAAAAGATGAAAACAGTTAATATCGTAAATTATTCCCTCCATTCAGAATTACTGAACTTGTTTAAATAGGGCCCAAAATTTTGGGGATAGATCGTCATTTTCAGTCAAATCTATAACAAAAAGTGGACATCCTTTTTCCCATATCCCAAAAGGGTAATGAATCAATTCAATCCAGGACACATGATTTATTATCATTATTTTTACGATTAAATATAATATATATACACGTGTGTATACACACACACACACACACACATTTGTGTATATTATACACAACGTAGAAGACAAGATGGCTTCATGAAAATGAGTGAAAAAGTTACACCAAAGAGTGACTACTCATGAGCCCAAGAGGTGCTGCTCAGCCAGCATGGGAGAGATCCTGGCGAAAAGAACCACAGGCTTTCGACCACAAGGAAAAGTGGAAAAACGATCAACCGACATCCCAGTTTTTTCTCATTTCTCCCTTTTTTGGGGGTATGGAGATTGGAGCAAGCCCTTGTTTCACGCAAGGAAAAGAAATTGCTAAAGGAATGTTAGTGAAAAACAAGAGACCAAATTCTGAAATTCAACATGCAACAAAGATTGACTAATACTTGGGGTCAAGAGACATGGGACTACTAATATTAAAGATGTTTCCTAAATGAACATGACAAAATATTATCATCTTGTCCCCGCTAACAAAAAAGAACAAGTAACAACAATGTCAAAGCTTTGAACATTCACCTTGCTCGACTCTTTATGAAGAATTATTGACTTCAACATAATCATTTTAACATCATTTTGAAATAATAATAAAATGTTAATATTATAATGTCACTTCGAGTCCCTTTAAAACAGAAGCTGAAAAGAGGCTCTGACGAACCTTCCAGTAGAATCCAACAGTAGTGACCGAATATTATCAGTATGCCCTCTGAGCTTCATGTTCTTAGAACCGGTTCTTGGGTCCCACACACGTACTACCTAGTAGAATTAAATAGTCATGGCGCGAAATTGAAGCATTCCAGAAGTCTTAAATGATTAAAACATTAAAAAAACTCGCTGACAACTCCTTTAGCATCAGAGATAGATCTGAACAATAAAAAGTTCAGCCACACAAGAATATACCTTCTCAGTTCCACCAGAGACGAGAAGAGTTCCCTGGTCATTCGTGGCCAATGCATAAACTGACTCTTTATGGCCTTTTGCAGAAATAGGAGTGTATCCTTGAGATTGAGTAGCATGCAGAGAAATGTTATTACTTGAACCAATAGGCCGCATACTCGTATTAGTTAACGAAGATACCAAACCATTGACACAAGCTGCACCATCATCTTCAGCTGAATCATTTGACTTGGACAGGGGAGCAAGTGCAGCTTCAAGATCCCATATGAAAACTTCCCCACCTAGGCCACCAGAGGCAACAATATTTCTCTGTAATGCATGAATGTAAAAGGATCATAAACGGATAGCAGAAACATACATCACACCACCATGTACAACAGCTTATCAACTAAATACATGATCCAAATATCCATGAACTTTATGAATCCAGAAAACATTTGCAAGCGATATTACGTTGTTTTCTGCTGCTGCAAGGCAAGTGACATAGTCAGAGTGCTGACGCAACGTTCTGGTACATGTTCCATCAGACGAGCAATTCCAGATCTGATAATACCAACAAAAATTAAATAGATTACTACATGAATAGAAGTTAGTATATATGAAGCATAGATAAGAAGAATGCACAAACCTTAACAGTGGTGTCCGAGGAGCAAGAAACTAATGTGTCACCGCCAGTAAGAACAGCATCATTGACCTGTCCAGCACAAGCATTCTAAGATAAATATGTAGAATATGCCTATTGTGCATTAAAAAGTAACAAAATTGTGAATCATATTAGCTTCAAATTTAAAAACAAAAAATAATCCAAATTTAGACATTAGAAGGATTGTTGGAACCATGTCAAAAAATAAAGCAGGTAACAATAAAGCCAAATTTTGGTATTTTAATGTTTCTTGGGGTGTCAGTCAGGAAGCCTAGTATGCTCAAATGATATTGAGTTCATGAGGCTACAGGACACGGTAATGAGTAAAATGTTGGGTATTCTAGAAGAGCACTGATCATATATCTGCCAGGTCAAAATGCTGGAGGAGTTGAAAAAATGAGTTTATTACAGCCAAAAGTGCAGTTGAGTAATAAGAATTGATTATGGAACCAACGATTAAACCTTCAAAACGAACACAAAAATTATGTAGCAAACAGGAGTCTTAAACAAAGAAGAGAATGACTGATACCCAATCAACATGGGACTCAAATGTAGCAGAGCAGGTAGCAACATCTTCACCCAAGGCCCATCTCTTTAACGTGCCATCACGACTCCCAGTAAAGAGATAATCAGATCCACCTGGTCCGGATGACTTCAACACAGCCAAGCAATTTATGCCAGCGCAGTGCTGCAAATAGAAGAACCACCCAACAGAAGTGACATCAAGAATTGTCATCCATCCAGCATAACAGGTATAATATATGTAAGCGATGACTGATTATAAAAATAAATTGCAAAAAAATGGTGAGGGCACTTCTTGCATGCAAGATGCAGGGTTCAACATCTGTCAATATACAAGATTCCTTGTGAGAACTTCCGAGACATGTAAACAAGGAATGTAAGGCTGAGTCAGGTATCAACATCACATCTGATCAAGGACAATTCACACACAAGCAAAAAATTTAAGTCACTGGGATTTCCAACATCACATTTCAGCTTTCTTGATAATGCACCCGTAGCTAGCCTCGTCCTTTTTACCAAATTCTCTTAGAACTTAAAAACAAGAAAAATTTCACAAATAAGTAGCAATGTTTGCATTTTATATTAAGATGCAAGTATAGATAAGAAATCATATACGCTAACCAAAAAACACATGGACATTTTTCATCATTGAGCCAATTAATTTTAAACAAAAATAATGCAATACTCTTATTGTTCATTTAACCAATGGTACAAATCTAGCACTCTCCAGTTAGCAAAAAGAGAGCCATTAATAAAATTAGCCCTTCCTCAGGAGATTCAATATTCCCACCCCTTTATTATCCCAACATATGCACACAACAAAGTGACACAAATGTTACGCGATCTACAGAAATGCTTCTGTATGCACATGCATATATATCACCAGTAACAGGAGCAAATAATTAGCACATTATTGAAAAATAGAGACCACAAGAATTTTGCTCTTCCATTTATTGCTTTCCAATCAATTAGTTGATTACTGTAGAATAATGTCATATACAAGAATGGAGCCAATCCTATTATGATAAAGTTGCAATACCAGGTCTTGAAAGAACATAGTGCGAGTACCAGGCAGCTTAGAGAAGAAAAGGGAAAAAAATGTATTAACATAATGAAAGAAAGAACGACAATAGGATTATCATCTATATGAATGTTCTCAAGTGAATATTCTTCAACCAATGGGTGAGGCACAGAGAGGACTGAAAAGTTGTTTTTCCATGTCATTTTGTTTGTCTGTCTTTATTGTTTTAAGCAGGAAAGAGGGATTGGTCTTTGAGTTACAGACAATTATGGTATGCCAATGTGGCACAGCAGCATGTCATCAAAGCAAGCACTTCAATATTTAACCAAGTGAGTATCACCATTGAGAACTAAAACAAGCATCACCTTTGTGTCATCTGAATCATTCAACACATATGTGAACTTCTTTTCCTTGCGAGGACGAACTGAATTAGATGTGTTCCCTGCACTTCCCACACGGTGCATCGCAGAAATCCCTAAAGAGATAATAGAGCAAATAATAAATATATTTACTGTCTCTCGATATTGTTATTTGAAGATGGAAATACTGATACCGTCTTATTTAGGAAATGCAAAAAATCATGATTATTTTTAGAGCAGAAAAGTCGAGAAGACAGAGGATAGTAAATAAGTTGATATACAATATATTTCTGGATGTGCTTTTATATTTCAGGCTAACATCAAAAAAGGCTGATGTTGGGCCACATAGAGGCACAAAGAACCAAGATGTCAACTTGTCAGGGATGCTAGGAAGTAAAGTCAAACAATCTTACCAACACATTCAAGCAATCGAGCAAGTAATTGTTTACCAGAATCAACAACAAGGACTAAATTGTATGTTGCATATTGATTGCAACGGAATCTGCTTCACTACACTGCACTGCTCTATCTTCTTAATTATTTTCCTTTCAAAGTCATAGACATGTGAATATGTTACAAAAAGATAATCTACTCAATGCCACAAGAAATTTCTATTTCTTGCAAAAGCATTCCGGACGAGCAGACCCCCCAGCCCCATGCATGTTTCAAATATCAGAGGACAACTTCACCCCGAATCAGTAGAATGTCCATAACCATATATGCTTTGGAGCGTCCATTTAGGAAGGCCAGTAGCTCGATCCTCTTAATTATTTTCCTTTCAAAATCATAAACATATGAAAATATAAGACTAAAAATAATCTACTCAATGAAACAAAAATTCTCTATTTCTTGCAAGAGCACTCAGCAGGAGCAGACCACGCAGCCCCATGCACGTCACAAATATCAAAGGACAACTTCACCCCGAATCAGTAGAATGTCCATAACTATAGATGCTTTGGAGAGTCCATTTAGGAATGCCATCCGGGAAACTGTTCCCAGCGTGAGCATCCTCCTAATGGGAATGAATGCATATACATTGCCTTTATTGCCTGCTATAAATAATGAACCAGAAATGAAGTAATTTCAAACATGTAACTTGGTGAAGAGGCATACTGACACAACCCCCACCAGCAAGCAGAAAAACCCTACATTCAATAAAAGGAATATACTGAACCAACAGCCTGAGGTCCATCCCAAGTCAGCTTGCACCATCCTCAATGAGGGGAGAGGATGCTTTTGAGCTCACCATAGACCCCAGTAAAAATAGAAAAAAAGAGAAATACAATATTTATTTGAGCTTTAAGCAGTTAGAGTCGAATGTAATTTGTCAATTGACTTTCTAATATAAATATAATTTTTCCGGTAAAACTATTATAAACTTTCAATTATTTAGTCAAATTAAATATCCATTAATGTCTCTATGATCAAATCTACTTTGACAAACAATATCCAAATATATTTGTACAGAAAATCTTTTGCCAATACAAAGTCCAAGCTCTTTACAAGACTCGAATAAAACTAACTTAGTATATGATTTGAAACTCTTGAAAGCTAATATCCACATTAAGAATGTGTTTGGTGCATATTAAAATGAGAAAATGCATTTTTTTGAAGTGATGTGATGAGAAATATGGGTTGAAAAAGAAGGAAAAGTTATTGATGTGACGGAAAATATTTTTTATTGAATAATGTGTGGTTGAAAATGAGTAAAAGAATAAGAATGAAAAAAATAATATAGCTCAAACAGGGGCTAAGTAAAGAAAAGATCTACCAAAATATTTTAATAACAACAATATAGACGATGTTATTTTACCTTAAAAAAATTTTCATTAACAAAGCTAATGTCTAACCTCACACCAGAAACCTAATATCAAGTAATGTGAACAACACTAACGTCAAATTGCATATATTTCTTAATTCTAGAATGGACAAACTATTTAAATTTTCTAAAAGCAACTTCCGCTCAGTTCGTTTATTATACCACCTATTTACACTTCATTGTGGATGCAAATCCAGCACAGTCCATCTTCCAATTTCAAGTTTTTATTGGCTTGTATGAGTGTTATTATCTGGCATGACTTTATAAGCCAAATATGTAGATATAACAAAGTTCTAGCATCAACGTCAAGATGAGGCTACAAAAAGAAAGGGGAATACTCCTGCCATCCAAATTAAAGAAATACAAAAGACTGCTATAAATTGTACCACCTGAAAGACATTTCCCAGTGACATCCTATGGATACAGTTCCCGTGCATCCACTACAAACTGTTGCCTCCTCCAATGATTTGGATCAAATGAAAATGCATTTAACTAACACCAAACATCAACTTTTGTAGATAGACTTTCTATAATCATCCTTCAAGTCTGACTTTTTTTTTTCTGTCCTTATAGCCTAACCTTTAGTTTACTTTTTCCACATGAGAATTTCTTATACTATCCTTCTGCTTATCAAAAATAAAGAAGAAGGGAAAGGGAAGGGAAGGGAAGGGAGGGGGGTTCTGCACTGAATTTCACACATAAAGAACCTCATCTACCTTAAATGGAAAGGCTTGTTAAAACAGAGCAATCTCCAGTCTTAAAATTAATTCTCTGTACTTTTTTATAGTCAATAACATTGCCATTGAATACTGTGATTTCAAAGATTTTACATTCAATTATCATCCACTTTTGTTTTGTTATCGTCACATTATATTATGTAACAAGAAATACAAAGGCTTACAGGGCTGTATGCTTCTATGTATAGTAAACAAAACCACTTATGATACTTGTAGATGCTAATGCTGTAACAGTTACACGTATAACTCAGGAGCTCCATAACTGAAAAAAATCAAGGTTAGTGGGACAACTTTAGGAAAGATTTTATAACACCTGATGCATATGGATTTTGCGGTGGGCATTACGTGGATTGTGTGTCCTATGAGTTCTATAATGATTAATGGTTTTTTAACAAAGGATCAGATTCTAAAGGATTTTGGATCTCTTGGCAGCGGATAAAATGTTTTTAGGCAAAACAAAAATGCAGGAAACTGATTACCGGGGAGAAAGTCAACAACTTCAATGATTTGATTAAGTAGATACTTTATTTATAACCAATAGGGAGGAAGAAAAAGAAATAGAGTGTGTAAAGAATATCGGCAAGAAGGAAGAGAAAAAAAGGAAAGAAATCACTTCTATTTAGATTTTAGACCTGCATTTGAAAGTAGTTAATTTGAGCTAGAACTTTCTTAATTACCATATTTGGCTACTGAAATTTTGCAGGTGAACAATACCTTACAAGTCAACCAGAAAGGAAGAGGGAAGAATAACTGCTAATCCCGCCATATTGGAAATGAAATGTAACATGGTTTCAAGCTTAATAATTACCCCCCACATTCATCTCAACTTAAAAACTTACATTAGTATAAAAAATTTGCATTAAAAAATGAATAATTGAGATTATAAATATGAAATATGAACAAAGTACTCACAAATACGATAAAAACGTGCATGTGCAACGTAATGGAATGTATATTTGAAAAACTCTATCCAAAGTCTCGATATCAAATGTACGTTTTTTTTTAGTTTTTGAACTCAGAATGACAGAATCCAAACGCTCATTATGCAATAAATCATTTCCAATTATGCATGTGGCATCGCAATAACTTTTTGACATTATTGAAAACAATTTCTTAGATATGAAGCAAGATTATCTCAAAAGAAGAAATTTTTACATTACCATCAAGTGAAAGATAAAAACCCCTAGCGGCTGATAGCCAAGTGTTCAAAAATAAGTACAGACCATACTAAGCGCGTTCGATTATAGTATCTTAAAACTTCAAACGAAACTGAAGAAAAAAAATTGGACCCAAAAAAAGATTCGCTTTATTTCAAAGTCAACAAAATAAAAATCGATAAGTTCCGCCAATACATAATCCTTCAACCAACTGATCGGTGAGTGCATCTGCACATTCGTGTTTTTAATTCTTTCCAAAATTTACATCATAATAAAAGGGATAAAAGGGTCTCAAGGAAGTATGATCGCTGTCAGTATGCGTAACAAAAAAGTAAGTGGAATAGAAAATATAAATAAAAACTAAAGGAAATGGATAAGAGAATCACCTTCTCTGGACACTTCAAAATGGAATTTCCCGCAATATGACTAGTCTGTGAGTGAGATGCGGTGGGCCGGACGAGGGAGAGAAAAGAGACAGTAGGACGAATAAGTGTTTTCGGAGGGAGAATCGTGGCGGCTATTTAGCCGTTTGGGGGAGAAGTGACGGTGGTGAAGTGGCGGAGGAAAGGCGGACGGAGGGATATTGACGGAGGAGGGAGGAAGGTTGAATCAATTGGGAATGATGTTGGTCATTGAATAATGATTTTCTTTTCTTTTCGATTTTTTTTTTTTACTCCTGATGTGTAAATGCCTAAGGGTTTTTTATTTTTATTTTTATTTTACCTTATAGTGCTCAAACTTTTATGCTTTTAACAGCCTCATCACTTAAAATTCATTTTTTTAAAAATTTATTTTTATCAACTTTTCAATTTTATATTTATTAAAATCTACTACAAATCTAACTTTTATCCAAACCAAATATGAGCTAAATTTTTTCTTCCTAAGTTTTCTCTTCTTTGGGTGAAACATGATAAATTTTGTAGAAGCGGACCTTTTTTTAGAGTAAATTTTTTTTACATATTTGCATATGAAACATTTTGTAATATTTAAACATTTTGATGCATTTTTAATAAAATTTAAATTCTTCGGTTTCAAAGTGTGGGTTCTATAAAAAATAATTTTATCGTCTCAACAACTGATTGTTGTTACAATGATTGATATGCCCTTTTTATTATGATCACGCAAGGAAATAAGTTCAGTTGAGTTGAGTTTAGTTTAGTTTAGTAAAAAAAAACCAATAAGGAAAGAATGGTAATTTCTAAGGATTAAACTAGTTGTTGGTTTCATTGATACTTGTCTTTTGGAGACAATGCCAACTTAGCAATATTATTGTTGGATATTACGGAGCCTAATGGAGCAATAGAATTCTCCTCAACTGCGAAAAACATAATATTCCACACGTGTATTAGGACCATAACATTTCTATCATATATGATGGATTTTACAACGGTGGGGGTGGGGGTTGGTTCAAACAAGACTCGGAGGCGTATGAAAACCCATGTAATCTCCTTGTTCATAATAGTGAAAATTTTGCCGCAACAAGTGGGACGTATCTATCGTGTTGAGGATCAAACGTTACAAATTTGTGTTTGATTTGCGTGTTCCCGATTTTGGTTACTTATCGAATTTGTTATCATCTTTTCCTCCTTGTAAAAAAGAATTGACTAAAATATTTCCTTTTGAACTTAATTTACAATCACTTCTCAGAATCATTTGTTCTTGTGAAGCTAGGACTATTTTATAAGTAATTTCATTTGTCCCAGAAGTATTGTGAAACATTCCACGGCCGTTCCTTCTTATTGCATTTCATGCCTGTTGCAGAAATTGGTCGATGTTCAAGAGTTTTTCAAGGCTTCCACAAATGGAGTTAACTAGTTTCCATGTTATAATACACAAAAAGATTGTCGTTAGATCACATCTAGATACGTCCCACTTGGGTTAAAACACTTTGCCTACCTATTTGGGTTTAAAAATTTATTTGCCTATATAACTTTTTTTTACTTGCGTAGTACGTATTTATAACACACACACACACACACATAATGTAAATGGTAAATTGTTGATTTTCCTAAAATCATCATATATAGCCGATAGTTACCAATAAGCAATTACATCAAAATGAAAACGTAATGTTACAATCTAAATTTGGAGTTTACAATATACAATTCTTCTCCTTGCTTTTTTTTTTTTTTTTGGTTCCTTTTTGAAATTTGGAATTTTAGTAGAAAAGGTGTAGACGATTAACAAATTATTTGGGAAAAAAATTATATTTATGTTTTTATTTTCTTTAAAATTTTGGAGTTTTGGTAGAAAAAAGTGTAGACAGTAAACAATTTTTTTGAGAAATAATTATGTTTATGTTTTTATTGTTTTATATTTCTAAGTTTAAAATGTGAATTCTAAAATGGAAAAATAATAAAATAAAATGTATTAGAGAGTTTGATCGGTTAATTGACGGATTGATTGCTTAAACCGTAACCAACTCAACTCGAATTTTTAATGGTTCAAATTAATTGAGCCAAACTTACTCAAACTGAGTCGGTTTAGTTTGGTCGATTCGATAGATTTTTGATTTTTTTGCCCATCGTTGACACTGCCTCGCAAAAATCCCATATACGGGGATATAACTGAACTTGAATTGGTAACAGTATCTCACACGTTAGCTTAGCTTAGCTAATAGCTATGTCTACGGGATAACCGAATTCAAAAGTCCAGCATAAGCCCAAGTAGTTTGCATATTGGATCTCAGTGTTTGAGGCCCATGCTAAACTGTGACTCGACCAAGGCTTTTTGTTAAGACATTTACACAAATAGCACCGATCTGAGGTAAAACTTAATTGGAAGAAGTCTTTTATAAACTTTCATCTTCGCTCGGTTTTTTTTTTTTATTATTATTACTAGCATTTCCTGGAGATGGAAGAATTTTCGCTCTCTACCCTAATCACGATATATAATAGGAAAATGACACAAATATATATATAAATCTTGAAAAGAGGCAGCAAATGTACAAAGAAGCCAGCTATATTAAGGTTGGAAAGTGTCTTTAATGGACTGAAAACACAGATTTCTATGTCAATTGTCACCCGCAGAATAATAAAACTAAGTAAGATTTAGTTATTACATAACATAAAATAACGTTAATGGTGGGCTCCAAAGAATATTTGTCCCTAATACATCCATTAGAAAATGTCATATTAAGTTTTGTATTGTATTAGTACATCCATGCATGCAGTGAATATTGTTGAAATGTCGAGGCCTAGGCTAGCTCGCAGCTTTTCTCATTATTTTGATTTTTTCTTTCTCCATTCAAGCATCTTATTTTGAGTCTGATTTGGTATAGATTTTTCGAAAATAGATTTTGTATTTTTTTTATTTAAGAACGAATAGTTAAAAAGTATGAAAAATTTATGGGTCCACTATAAAATTAATATATTGAAACAATTTGCGGTTGAAAATGAGTTTAATGAAAAACGAGTATTAAAAAATGAAAGCTAAACTTGATGTCAACTTTTTTTTTTTTTGATAAAGTTCAAAGACGCATTTGAGAGATGCTATTTATGGCAACAAGGTGACTATTGAATTGAGGGTTCTTGACCCTTTGATGTCGTCCCACTTGAGGATAAGTTGAAAAGGTTACTCTCTCTTTGCACTTAGAAACATTCTCTCTTTCTCTGATATCTGCACTCTATTCATTTCCTATGTTTCTTCTACTTTTGAGTAAGTTCTTGAGAGATTTCTTCATATCCAAGCGGTAATTAAACATTTGATATGAGGTTTTGGTGGTGCTAGTGTACTTGAGTATTATCCTTTAATGGATGCTTCATGGAGAGTAGGTCTTTTGACCAAACTTCGGGCCATTGAACAAAACAAGTAATTGTGTTCGTATTGCTTTAATTTTTCTACTATTCGTGCTGGTTGAGAACATACATGGGACGAACAAAAACAATTTGCACGGACATTTATGAAATTGTATTCGTGTATATGTTTAACCATTACATCTAAGAACATAATATTTATGTTAAAAGAACACACATTTATTCATTTATGTTTTATTTTCAATACGAAAAGTTGAATTTTGTTTTCATAAAATTACATTACATATGTACAACTTTATATAAATGGACGATATATATTTATAACAAAAGAAAACCCTAGGTAGTTTGTACATTTATAAATTATAGACTAGACATTCCAGTGTAGACGCCACTTGAGAGAATCTCCTACCAGCGAGGACTGCCCCTCTTTCCTTCTATAAATACCTAAGGATCCCATAAGTTCAAGCATCCCTCAGCATTACATAGCTAATTATATTTCTTGTCCTTCCCAATCTATCTCTCCCTTGTTCATATTCTTATGGCTCGTTCAAAGTTAATCATTTTTTCCCTTGTTCTTATCATGATTTTCTCCCTGAAATTTCAATCTACCGAGGGAAGAAACTTGAGGTTGAAGGAGAAAAATGATTTAAATGCTTACTCCTCAACAAAGATCGCGAAAACAAATGTGGCTGCAATTATGCCGCAGCCACCACCACCAGTTCTAGTTGCATTTGACTCCCGACCACCTCCACCAGGCCACGTGGATGATTTCAGGCCCACATCACCGGGTCACAGCCCCGGGATTGGACACGATCTTCACTCGTAAGTAGGGTTAGAACTTAGGTGTTCACAGTTCACTGTTCTCAATAACCGAATGTTATATGCACTATGCCAAGTATTTATGTATTGATTATTTTCCTTGTATTGTACTGATTACATATATGATTAGCATTCAATTTGTATGCTAAGCATGTACGTACATATGCATTGATTATATTTATATTTCCTTTTGTATTCCAATTATTAAATGAATAATGCTATTCAAGTCCAAAGCTACCGTAGTTGTCTTATATGATTGTTTGTTATTTAAGGCATTGATTTTCCATAATTTTGTTGCCTCAAATAATAAGTTAATGTCTCAATATAAGCTGCCACATAGGGATGACTATTACCTTCGCTAATGATGAATAGGAGCTTATAATCTTGTCGTGGTAAAATACATGCATATTATCAAATAAAAAATGTCACCCTGTTATTCCGATACACATTAAATCTCGCAGTTGTGATTAACACATATACTTAATACCAAAGTTTCTCACCCTTGTTTTAATCAGAAGTCTTCACATCCTCGACGCTTTCTATAACAAAAAACGAATGAATAAGAAATTGGATTCCTTTTTCCAAAAGAAGTGGAAAAGATGTTATTGCTCGTTTTCCAAATCCCATGGAACAACTAGAATTTCTACCTCTAAAAAATTTAATTGGAAGAGAAATTGAGAATTTTATTAAACTTAACGATTCAACATTTCCTACTTTCACTAATATATAAATTCATTGGCCTAACTAACTGAAGAAGGGAAAAAAAAAAAATCCGAGACTATTTAAACAACAGAAAAAGAAAGATTGATACTTACTCTGTTATTAATTTTTTGTAAGGACAAGGAAAAAAAATCAATACTGTCTTAAGACATTTGCAGTGTAGATTATAATTTCCATTACCGTGCTAAAAACAAGATTCTTCAACAAAAATCTTAACAAAATATATTGAATATTTTTGTTAAGGAAAATGAAAGCTGATAGCTCCTCATTCGAGGGGGCAACACCGCTGGGTGGGTAAAGAAGTGGCTAGCACCCACAATGAGCCGACTTGGAGACTGTGTTTAGCTTCAAGAATAGGACTGACCTATGGGCATAGGTTGCTAGCTAGCGATCCTTGCTGTGTATTGACGGTTAACTTGATTAATCACTTCCAACTCGACAAGCGAACGATTTTTTTTATGCACAGGGATACTTATTAATAACGTGGATAAAATAAAATACAGATTTAGGAGGGAGTTCACCTAACTTCCAACGAAAAGACCAATAAAATAAACTTTCTCCGTCCGATGACAGGACCCTAATCTATGATTTTCATTCATTTGACCAATAAAAAGAACCATGCACTGCATGTAGAGCAATTTTGGAGGGGTAAAATAGGGTGACACAAATAAATTTTATAAATACAAAAATGGAAAAAAATGTAATGAGCATAGTTTCTCCACACCAAATATTGGATTTCTGGACATTTACAACATGATATATGGCGTCCTATAATGTTTGAGGCCCATAGTCTAAAAGCATCCCTGAAACAATTACAAATGATTTCAGCTATTAGTTCCTGAGTAAGTACCTTCAGAAGTTAAGGATTAAAAATTCTGGAGAGTTTTGGTGTAAATGCTGCTTCATCTACAACTCTTGATACTATACATCAATATTTAGCCCATATTTGGTACAAATTAAAATTTGATTTTAATTTCAAGTCAAAGTCAACAATTAATTTTAACCACAAATTTCATGGGATCCATAACTTTTCAACCACACGTTCCATCAACTTTTCTCAAAATCTACTAAAACCTGATTTTAATCTACAACAAACAGGGGCTTAGTGTTTGTTTGGGAGAGATTATTTGAAGTGATTTTTAATTTTTTAGAATGTGTTGTTAAAAAGTAGAAAAAGGTAAAGGTTTTCATGTAAAATTATTTTAGTAGAAGAATGTGTTATTAAAAATGAGTTCGAGAAAAATTAATTTTCAAATAAATTGTCTCAAATAGAGACTTAATAAAACCAAATTTATATGCAATTTCCACAATTAAGTGACCACATCTTCTTTTAGAAACGATCAACATACCTTAAAAATATTAAAACCAAGTTTTTTTTCCCTCTCTAAAGTGTCCACGTTCTTGTTCCAAGAGCACATAAGCAGACATGTGAATACAGTCGTGTGCACAAGAAGTGAAATATATATTGTCAAGTCGTAAAATTGTTTTTTGTTTTTTTCCCCTAATTTGTCTTATAAATAGGGAGTCTACTGTAAAGAAGAGGGGGAGGATTAGAGCAACAACTGAACAAGTAGGATGAAAAATTTTATTTTGTAAATTTTTTTCATCATATTGAATTACTGCAACTACAGAGGACGTTGAGACGTACCTCTATATATCATACGTGTTCTTTTTTACGATTTTATTGCTTTGGTGGTGATAGAATTAGGATTTCTAATTCTCGACATATATTTAAAGAGAAGTTTCAATAACTCTCATTGTAAGTCAACTCCTTGTAAAGTTTATTTTGTATGTTTTTTTAGGAAATAATCTTGTATAAAACCTTTTAATGCAATATTAAGCTGAGCCAAAAATAAAAACAAATGAAGCTACTTGTCTAATTAGTTTTCTGTTACAGTTCGTTGGATCTACTGTAAACTCCAAAAAGAAATTGAAAAAATACATTATATATCATATAATTGAAAAGAAAGTGAATATTCTTGTTCATCATGCTCACGGTCTAATATATAATAAATTACTTATTAATTAAGCATTATCACGCACTACAGCCTAGAATAGCACAGAAAGAATCTGATGGTCTTTATTCAGTGATAAATATATTATCTTTCATGTTCAAAGTTGGTGAGAGATGTACTTCCCCAACTCCAGGAGCCGACCAGGAAATGTCCCTTTCAAAGAATCTCCTTTTCAATTGGAATGGATGGCTGTGATATGCCACTTTAAACCTCATCATTTGCTTTCTTTGACTAATGTTTCTGTGAAATATAAAGTCCCATGTGGTCACTTGTCAAATATATTATTTTACAAACTGCAGGCCCTAGCGACCCTAAGAGGTATAGTGAGACTCAGGCTCTATAATACTGATTAATTTGTTGTAGTTTTGACTAATTGTTTTAAAAAATTTCTTATTTTTTGGAACACATACTATAACAAAATTGTTGATCTTAAAATAACGATCTACTTGTTAAGATATTTGTTGTCATCTTGTTCATCAATGGAACCACATGCATGTTTTATCACGGTTAGCACGCAATATTGGCCATTGGCCATTCCCAAGAGTGGACGATCATTTGAACTATAACACTCAAGTTAGTTGTTGAAAAATATATGCACGAGTTTGAGAAAAATAGATGTATTGAGATTTAGCTAGAGTTTGAATATTATGTACCTTTTCTTTGATCAAGTCTGGAGTATTTATAGGAAATTAGGCTTAATGATTGTTGTGTTAATTATGACTATAATTTCTGATATCAATTGTTGAGAATTTAAATATCACGTATTGTTCGATACCACTTGATATGAAATTAACCACTAGATTGAAATATTAAAATTATATGACAAAATATGAAGTATATGATCGCAAGCAAAAGAATAAAAAAACACAAGAAAATACGGCAAAGAAATTAAGAGATTTTATTGCACCAAAAATAATGAAGATGAAAAATATTACAATGAATCTAAAAACTAGTAATCACTTTTATCACACTATAAAATTGTATATAAGATCCTTATATTTATAGGAAACATGTAGGGGACATCCAAATCCTCATAGTAGAGTTGCTGATGAAATATGTTATTAAAAAATCGAATCCAAAATGAAAAATGAAAAAATAATGCGAAAATCCCGGAATAGACACATGTGGCGCAAGGGTACCACCTCTGGGCGCTGTGGCGCCCGGGCAAAATCTCAAACAGGGGCGCCGACGCTGGGCATTTTACCAATTTTTTTTCATTTTCTTTTCGTTCCAAATTATTTTTTTTCATTCCGAACTCTTCTTCAAATCTAACACCAATTTTCAACTCCCAATGGTCTTCTAAAAGAGATATTCGACTTGACATTGGACTCCAATAACATCCCAATTTGAATTTTTTGATGTGCATTTCAATTATAATTCTTTAATTACTTCAAAAAGAAATTCAAGTCACACACAAATTCTAACAATCTCCATCTTGACACGAATTTCACTGCAACGATCAAAACTTCAAAATATTCTCCACATAGAGAAGAAAGTTCATCTGCAAGGAATGAACTGACTCTTCAATAATAACCAAAACTGATTTCTCTAACCAAACACAAAATATTTCACCTCTTCCAATGAATCCAGCATTACTCTGTACAATTACCTCAAATTCTCAAAAAATATAATGATTTTAAAATTCACCAAACTGGACTGTAACACGTCCCAAAGTAGAATCAAACACATATGCTTTTAAAGAAGAACCCTTGCTAAATTGTACACCTTCTACTACACTGAAAGCATGCTCAATAAAATCAGTATTCACATATATTTTTCCACTGGTCCTTCCCTAACAATTGAATACAATGGCATCACATGTGATTGTGGTAAAACGGCATTATTCATATCTCCTGAACTTCAATGAGCTATATTCTTCAAATTTGATCATTTTCGAGCTCTTAAAGGTATTGTATCAAACTGAATGTCCACCACGGTAATGAACATGTGCTGATTGACTCTTCTAGATTTTACACGATCCTGCAAGATGTATAACTGAAACATTTTCTGTTCTTCCAATACAATTTGGGCACCCTTACAAATTTTCAAAACTCCACATCCACCAAAGAACTCACAACCCTTTGAATCAAATATAGACAACGAGATATGATTCTTCTTCAAATTTGGAACATGTCGAATCTGGCCAAATGTTCTAATTATCCAATCCAATAGCTTCACTCTGATTGTACTAATTCCAGCAACCCGACAATGTGGGTTATTTCCCATAACCATGACACTTTTGAAAACTATTTCATATGTAGTAAACAAGTTCTTATTAAGACATATATAAAACACACATACTGAATTCAGAATCCAATTCTCATCTGATTTAGACCCGACGTCAGAAATAGTCAAGAGATCTCTCTCACTTACAATGTTCTCTGTGAGATTTGATTTATCTGAAATCTCTGATTACTTCCCATATCGACTTGCAGCCAACACTTATTTATTCTATAATTTGTAGCAATCTTTTTTAATGTGCCCCCTCTTCTTGTAGAAGTTACAAATTTGATTGTTGAACTTAGACTTCGATCTGCCCCTTTCAGAACTACTATGAACACTAGACTTTCTCCATTTTTGGCCTCAGAAATCAGATGCTTCATCTTCTCTTTTGAAAATAGAGCATCCTACACCTCATCTATGGTGAGAGTATCACGACTACATAAAATCGTGTTTCTAAATGAAGAAAATGAAGTGAGCAACGAACACAATATAGTCAAGGCCAAATCTTCTTCATCATACTTTACTTCCAAAATTTCTAAATCAGTGACGATCTCTTTAAATACAACCGAGTGATTTTCCAATAATCCTCCTTCTACCATTCGATGAGAGTATAAATCATGCTTGAGATATAACTTGCTTGTCAGACTTTCAGTTTTGCACAATTCCTTCAATTTCAACCATAAAACAGTTGCTGAACTCTCATTCAAAACATCCCGAAGAATGGTATTCGATAGATGAAGATGAATGTGAGAAACTGTTTTCTTATCCTTCCGTAATTTCTCCTATGTCGTCAAAGTTGGGGAGCATCTTGTCAATTCTCAGCAACGCATCATCCAAATCCTGCTATGCGAGTACTGCATACATCTTCATCTGCCTAGCGAAAATCTAGTGCTCCGATTAAAAAATGGAATGTCATACTTTGTGGAAGCCATCACGAACAAAACCTCGAACAAATCTAACATTGCGCTCTATAAAACTGCTGAACTTATGCTCTGATACCACTTGTTGTGTTAATTATTCTCAAAATATTTGATACCAATTGTTGAAAATTCAAGGATCACGTATCGATAGATACCACTTAATATGAAACCAACCATCGATTGAGATGTTGAAATTATATGACAAAATATGAAGTATATGATCGCAAGTAAAAGAATAAAAGAAGACAAAAAAATATGCTAGAGAAATTAAGAAATTTTATTGTATAAAAAATAATGAAAATTGAGAAATATTACAATGATCTTAAAAACTAGTAATCACTATTCTCACATTATAAAATTGTATAAAAAAGTCTAATATTTATAGGGAACATGTATGAGACGTTCAAACTCTCCTAGTAGAGTTGTTGATGAAGTATAATCCAAAAAATCAAGTTCAGAACGAAAATTTCGAAATAGACATAGGTGGTGCCATGACGCCAATCTCAAACAGGGGCGCCGACGCTGCGGTATCGTACGTTCTGCCAAAATTTATTTTTTTCTTTTCTTTTCGTTTCAAATTATTTTCTTCATCCGAATTTTTGTTCAAGTCGAATACCAATTTCCAACTCCAAATGAGCTCCCAAAATAGAACTTCAACTTCACGTAGGATTCCAATAATATTCCAAATTGAATTCTAATTCTTTTTTACGAGCACTTCAATTATAATTTTTTAATTATTTCAATAAGAAATTCAGGTCATACCAAAATTCTAACAATCATATTATTTTTTTTTTTTTTGAGAAAAAGTGTCACTTAATTAACAATAGAACACGCGTAGTCATATATTTGATTTTGTTTCCTTTATAATCGTTGTTGTTCACGTGGCGGTAAGCATCTTGCCACGTCACCCTGAGAATCTATGAATGTTGTCTGGTTATTCTAAATGGGAGTAAGTTTTGTGACTGGGAAAATACGTTGGAAGATCTTTACATTATTTAGAAAGATCTTGTGGGCCCTTTCTCGGATTGTCACAATTGAAGTCAAAGGAAGGAAAATAAGATAATTTCTCCATAGTAGAATGTTCGTCCCCGTTTCCTTCGACTTGCAAGGTGGTTGAAGCTCATATCCATGCCTTTCCCTTAGCCAGGAGGTCCATCCATAGGGGAGCCACCTTCCTGGGTCCTTATTCAAGCGAAGCGTTTATATACTTCAACGAGGCTTGTTGGTTGTTGCCTTGCAAGGCTCTCATCTGAAGGCATGGCAGATGTGCTGTACATGGTGCTTTTGTTCCTCCTTGGCTTATACATGGCCTCTGTGTGTGGAGAAGGTGAAACAAGAACTTAACAAGATTTTTATGCCTTTTGAATTGATATGGGATTGGGTATGGAATATTCTAATAAAAAAGTTATTTATATTGGATGGTTATATTGACACTCCTTTTGTTTCATCACTTTTTAATTGCAATAAAGTTCCTTAATTTCTTTATATTGTTGCACTAATGTTCCCATCTTTTTATTGTCGCATTTATAAACTCAATCTTCCACTATTTAACACAACATGCTTTGAAATTGGGGAAAAACATTTTATCGTATGTTTATATTTGTTTCCTTTTACTTATTTAAAGATATAGGGGGAATATTAAGTACTATTTTTATGTTATCTAAAGGTGCATTTGATTGCAAGTGAAATTTGTATGGGAAAAAAAATTAATTCTAGACAATCAATTACCTACAGCTTATTTGTGTGGAAATTATTAATTAAATGTGTTTGATTGATTTTGTTTTCAACCTAAAAAATATTATACTTATTCATTTTTTTTATTGGTGAATAGATGAGAGAAAATGGATAAATGAGAGAGAAAAAGAGAAAGAGATAGTGAATTACCCAGAAAATAAAAATCATCACTCTTTAAAGAAAATGTTTTTCGTGTTTTTAAGGAAAATATTGTCATATGATCAAAAGTTGAAAAAATATTTTTCTTAGAAAAAATTGTTAATTAAACACCCCAAAAGTAGAAATTTTGGTGAAAATGACATTTTTCATGGAAAATAAAGCCAATAAAACATACTATTAATGGACTTCTTAGATGAAAACCATCATTAGTTATTAGAATCACAAAATGTGCCAATTAATGGAATGTTGATGATAAGAACCCAAAGAAAAAGTTAAAGCATAGGTGTGATGATGAGTAAAAGTTGAAATTCACAGTGCAATTAAAAAGTAGTATACCAATAAAAATTTATGGTGCCAATATAATTATCCATTTGCATTCTACGTTATAGGCAGCATGTGCAAGTGAGGTAAGAGTCAATCACCAACTTCTTATTTGAGCACAAGAGAAAGTCGGGAAAACTTTCTAGATATATTTATGGAGATTGGGACAGAGCCACGAACTTCTCAAGTTTAGAGTATTGTACTAATAATAAATTTACAAATTCTCCTTCATAATGGGTTCAAAAATGACCAAAAGTTAGAGTTCCGTATACCAATAAGGAGTGTGACTAGAACGAATGAAGTTTAGTTTCTTTAAATCTTGCACTATATTCCCAAGAAGTTTAATTTTTTGCACCTTTAGGTAGAATTAAGGCTGAGCTCCCTTAAGTATGTACTACATTTTATCTTCATTCCATATATAGTAGTTAAAAAATAGAACCCTTGTATAATTTCTTTATCAAAATTCAAGCATCAAGATTAAGTGCATATTTGATATTTTGTATGTGCATTATTAACTTACTAAGTGGAGTTGTTTAAACTCCTTGGAAACTTAATGTCATTGGTTCATCTTATGAATTATGCTATAGGTACATTTTGGTGTACATTCTCAATGACATTCCTCCTATGTAGAGAGAATCTATATAATGATGTGACATGTCTTCAAAATCAATGATTTGGATCATGCCACATGGTAAAGTGTAAACCAAATTGTAAAATAAAATGTACATATAGCATGATTCTTCTCGTATTTGGCTAATGTGGACATCTTTGAAAATTCGTTCTTGAACCAAGTTCACATGCTTATAACCCATACATGATGATCATAATCTCTCAAATGATGATTTCTTTTGTCCATCTTGTTTCAATCATGAAAATCAGATAATTAAACGAGATTTACACAATTTATTGCACCAAGCCTGCGATTAACATGGAAGCTCCAACATTTGAGAAATCAACATCACATAATCCTTCAATCTTTATGATTAATTGTGGCGCGCATAACCTTCATTTTCAATCATATGAGATTATAATTAAGAAACAATTATGCTACTTATACAATTTTGATTGACAACTTAAACTTACAACATCATATTCATCCATTTTATAACACGTTTTTTAAATCAGTGGTCTAAATTTTACAACATCAATGTTGTCAACTTGATTGTCAATAATAATTGTACAAATAGGTTTAAAAAAAGCATGAAGCTCCAGCAGTCCAACTATACTACAAAAAATAAGGTTTTTAGCGACCAAAAATATTGGTTCCTAAAAGGAAAATTTTGGTTGCTAAATATCATCAACGACCAAAATTGTATGGTCGCAGCTTGGTCTCTAATTCACCATTGGTGAAAGTATTGATTGGTCGCTAATTCTATAACATTCGACAACCAATGTTTGGTCCGCAATGGTCTCGATTTGGTGGCCGATAATAGCAAGAAATTGGTTGGAATGCACCTTTTGCAACCAAGAGTTTGGTCGATAAAGGTGCAGGTCAGTGAAGGTGTACAATTTTTTATTTTATTTTATTTTACCAATAGCTAGTAGGACTTTTATCAACCGCAAGTTAGGTTGTTGTAACTTATTAACTTTTTAAATTAATATATTTAATAAATAATGCACGAGAAAATAACAAAATAATATAATAACTACAAAAGAATAATTGTGATTGCATACATAACAATTACTAATAATTAATACATAACTTAAAATGTCATTGTATATTCATGCACAATGTACCATAGACCCTAATAAGGTATATAATGTGTTACATACCTTACCAAAACTATCATATACCTTGTAAAAGATGTCTTATACCTTCTTTACAAATGTGTCTTGACTTTAAGCACAAAAGGTATGTGCAGACTAAATAAAAAAACTAGTTTTAGACTTCTGTTCCATTCATACTATATCTTGCATCATCAGCATCACCAGATCAGTGAACTTGCAGAACTTGATGCATGCAAAAATAGACACCAGTCACCTTTTAAACAGTACCATTTTCGGAAGAATATGCAGGGCAACTCTTTTGTACCAGAGGCATTTGGAATATGAAAAGGAGTAGAGATAGCTTGCAATGGAGGTATAGAAGATGAAGCTGAAGTTTGAGCTTGTGATTCCCAGCAGTCCATTCAGTGACTGATGAACAAAAGA
Organism: Fraxinus quadrangulata; assembly: GCA_903798255.1. Lineage (NCBI taxonomy): Eukaryota > Viridiplantae > Streptophyta > Magnoliopsida > Lamiales > Oleaceae > Fraxinus > Fraxinus quadrangulata. Next base: position 44,749 of record CAIGRB010107937.1, read on the forward strand.
AGATCAATACCCACTTTGCTAATAATAAAAACTAATAGTTAAGAACCTTGGTATCACCAAAAGTAATATTAGGCTTTGTTTGTTTCGTATTAAAATCAGATTTTAATATAAGTCAAAGTCAAACAATTAATATTAACCACATATTTCATGAATTCCACAACTTTTTAACTACACATTTCAAAAACTTCTATTAAAATCTACTAAAAATATAATTTAATCCCCAACAAAAACACCCACTTAATTCATGTTTGCATGACTTCAATCTACTTAAGCACAAAATTGATTGAATAATATCATATCTGTCAAGAAAGAGGAGACTCCGCGAATGATGAAACCCAAAATTGGGATTCAGGCAATTATATTTGATCGCTAAATTTTTGATCGGTGGAGATATATATTTTTTTTTGTAGTGTATTGCCACCAATATTGTAGTGGCAGATTCTGGTGGGTCCGTCATTGGCAACTGAAAGAATCTAATCAGCGGCGTGCATTAATTAAATAATGCACAAAGGTCCAAATATTATATTATGGCGTGTTTGAGCCACATTATTTTGGAAGAATGTATTTTGGAATAGTAGATCGATGGAGAATGTGTGGTTGAAAAAAAAGGAAAAATTATTGATTTGATGAAAAATATTATTTTATTGAAGAATATGTAGTTAAAAATGAATAGAAGAATGTGAATGAAAATTTTAATGTGGTTCAAACATGTACTATATAATAATTAGGCCAAGGAGTCGTACATACAATAAAAATGTAAAAATAATAGATTATTCAACAAAATTACTGCTGTTTCTCGGCCGCCCATTCAACAAAATTTATTTTCCCAAATCTGCTAAAGAGTTCCTATGAAAATCATGATTTTGGTTTTGAAAAGAATTGTAGAATATCTGCAATTTGATTCTTGGGGGTTGAGCAATGCCATTTTTCATGCTGAAGTACCATAAAATAAACAATAGAAAGTTGACCAAATCAACGGCCAAATCACAGTCCAGTCCAGTCAATCCACTAGATACCATGGTCAAGCGAGGTCGGGGCACTTTTGATGGTCACTAGCAAATTCCATTAATGAATACTAGTTTTTCATTTCTTCACAGAAATTTATTGGTACTACCATTTTATCATAATTGTAAATTAGTGGAATATTCTCATTAAATAACTCAGCAGTCATACCGTTCATTAAACAAAACTTAAACCACAAGACAGATTGGCTTTCACTTCAAATTGTCTACCTGAAGTGTTTGAAATAAGAGCCATCCATATTAATTATAAGTAGACATAAATAAGTGGGAAGCCAAAAATCATGTATAATTACCACCCCTGCAGCATGTGAACAGCAAATCATACAGTCGATGNGCACTTGCCCCCCAGGACCCCCCTGGGTCCGCCCCTGGGTACTACCATTTTATCATAATTGTAAATTAGTGGAATATTCTCATTAAATAACTCAGCAGTCATACCGTTCATTAAACAAAACTTAAACCACAAGACAGATTGGCTTTCACTTCAAATTGTCTACCTGAAGTGTTTGAAATAAGAGCCATCCATATTAATTATAAGTAGACATAAATAAGTGGGAAGCCAAAAATCATGTATAATTACCACCCCTGCAGCATGTGAACAGCAAATCATACAGTCGATGGTAACTGGGTTCTCAACTATGTCATGTTCACGGACGATAACCTCTTTTTAGTCCAGATGCACTATTTTTGTGGGGGTGAGGTAGGGGAGTTTGAAACCTCACAAAAATAATAATAATAATAATAATAATAATAATGAGTGAGTGAGTGATTGGCGGAGAGGGCATGAAAGTAAATAAACAGGTAAGCAAATTGATGTATCAAAACATAAAATCTTACATAATAAATTGACTAAGTTTGGCTCCATTTTAATGTGATTTCGGAAGAAAATGTATTTTAGAATAATTATTTTTTCAAAGAATGTGTCTCTTTGAAAATGAGTTTAAAAAAAATATATTTTGGAAATATTGGAGCTCAAATAGGAGCTAAGCATTAGATACATCTTTGCAAGTATACTAGCCAATTATCAAGGTGAGAGCATCTCCCACGCTTCCATGGATTGCTAAAAGAAATTACCAGATAAGTAAAATAGATGGTCTTTTAAAAAATTAATCTTTAATGCAATCCGACAAAAAATGTGATAAACAAATAAACAGACATTGTTTAGTTTAATCTGGATTCAGAAGTTCTATTAGACATGCTAACTTGACAAAATTTATATTTTTTATACAAATTTAGATGTTATTTTACTTTTATTTTAAAAAATAACAGACTTCAAATATAATTATTAGGTCATAAATATGACCAATTTTAAATTTATGTTTTTATAGATATCAGCGTCCGTTCATTAAAAATCTTTTAATTTGCATGTCATCTCAATTGGCCACTCTTTTCCAGCCCAGATGGACAACGTTGCCGGAAAGACTTAGGGTCGGATTCAATGTGGGGGTAGTGGGGTCAGCTTCCCCCACACTAAATCTGAAATGAAGGATTTTGCACTCCGTTTTTGTACAAAAATTTCGCAAATTTTCTTATAGTTTTTAATTTTGTCCACACACTTAAAATTTTATAAAATTTGCCTCCACAACCTAAGACTCCTAACTCCGCCCGTGGAAAGACTAATGACTTTCGATCCACAGGACCAGGTCACAGTTCTAATATTGGTCATTCTTTTGCAAACAAGACGGCAGGACCAAATGCATAAACATGCATGTATAAGTAGATTTATTATCGCTAGTAATTAATATTATGGACTTTCATCAGATGCAGGGCACGTGTATTATTAATTATTTTCGATATTCCTTTCAAATAGTTCCCTAAGCTTCATTTCAGGTGGATCTGTTTTATGTATAATGTAGAACCCGTGTTTATAGCCAATTTATCTATAAATAAAACTTTTATAAAAAAATAATTAAGTGACTTGTTGTTTGTTATTGATTAATTCCACATATTTTTGTCTAAATATTTGCCAAAAATGAGTTAGTGAAAAATTGAGCTATCCCAAGCAAGCACTAAACTCAAGACTAGATTGTGGAGTGAATTGATCTTTCATTAATTAGGGATATAGATAAGATGACACTTCTTAATGCACGCATGCAACAATCTATAGTAAGATGGGGTTATCGTAAAAATTGAGACTGCCTACATGCTTGAGTTAAAATTCACATTTTATCTATAAAAACTTGGTAACGTGACTAAGACTCGTATGTGACATGAATTTTATACTGAATTGAATAATGCGATAGTAAATAGGAATGTATATTATTTAAGGTTATATCCAATCTTATTTAACGTGACATGCTAAATATGTATTTTTCTGAAATTCCAAAATAAAATGACTTGTTAATTTAAAAAATAACAAATATGATTTTGCTTGTTAATTTAAGTATATTTGTTTAGAGTTTCATCTAAATTCGAAAGTTATGTTAAACATGCTAATTTGACAAAATCTATATTTCCTATGTAAATTTAGATGTGGTTTTATTTTTATTTAAATAAAAAATAAGATACCTAGACAATATTATTAAGTCATAGATAAAATCAATTGAAAACCAATTTTGCACTTGACTGTTTTTTTGTTAGACTTCAGTGTCACATATACCTACAGTCTTTCAACTAGGATGCCACGTAAATTGTAATCCATATAATGTGTTAAGAGATGTTCTAAAAGTTGACTAGGGAGCTGATAACAATTGCTAGTCATGTATTCTACAAAGAGAACTCATAGTAGACATTGACTTTTGGTTGTATAAGTTGTTAGCATGTTGAACCTTCATTTAGGTCTATAACAAGTCCCATGTCAGTTTAACAATATACATTTTTCAGAGATTGATGAGAACCATGACAATGGAGGTATCATCCCTCCTACCATCATCATTTTACTCTCATGTATAAAACATAATTATCTCACTCACAAGTAAGCGAAATATTAATAAATAAACATTTTATATTTATATTATGTTTTTATATCATGAGAAACCGACTTGCTCGATTGAGATTAACCATCGTCATGAGGAAATGGTGGTAGATGGCTGGTCAACCACTTTTCCACAATGGTATTCTATTGAATTTAAGTTTAAAAAAAAGTCAAAAATTTAAAGAAATGACAATACCCATATTAGGGTTAATACCATAAATGGTCACTGAACTTTGTCTAAAGTTCCTCAGGGTCACTGAACTTCAAAAAGCCCCTAATCAGCCACTCAACTTTGCCAATTAGGATCTCATCCATCACCGACCTGACTCCGTTAATAAAATTGGATGATTTTGTCCACGTGTCTAACAGAAGAGGTGACGTAGCACATTGTGCACAAATTTATTGCCAAGTCAGAAAGTTGTTGTTGAGGTGGAAAAAATTGTTAAGTTGCAATATGAGAGAACACGTTTTTTTTCAAAGGGGCCAAACGGCATTTAAACATCTAAACCCTTATTTTTTTCCCCAATTTCAATTCCTCAAACCATTTCTTCCCGTTGCCGACGAGCACTGTCTCTAAGCCGGAAACCGAAGATCTTAGCTAGAAAATTGTGAGCCAGGAAACTGATTTCGCGACCCGTTTGTGGCTGATTTTGTGACCTGTTTTTGGCCGAGTTCGCGACCATGACTAGAGTTGAGCATGAATCTACTAGTATTATTTATTTATTTTTTGGGTTTTTAATTTTTTTTCCTTGCTGCCATGCGTGTGCATCCCTTTTATTTCAACTTCCACCCCCTTTCTTCATCCTTCTAGTTGCTGCCATTTCTGTGCACGCGCGCGCGTGTGTGTGTTTTTGTGTGTGTGTGTGTGTGTGTGTGTGTGTGTGTATATATATATATATATATCCCCTAAATTCCCCACTTATCAATTAATGAAGAAGATTTGCGTGCCATTTTCAATGCTTGTCAAGAACATATATTTTCCCCAGCAGTAACCTGTAACTTGTTTATCATCATCAATATTAAAAGTCATTTTGNGTGTGTGTGTGTGTGTGTGTATATATATATATATATATCCCCTAAATTCCCCACTTATCAATTAATGAAGAAGATTTGCGTGCATTTTCAATGCTTGTCAAGAACATATATTTTCCCCAGCAGTAACCTGTAACTTGTTTATCATCATCAATATTAAAAGTCATTTTGCCACAACCTGCATCTATCTAGAGTTTATTTTGCCCGTTGGATTCGAATGGTTCAACCTTTGTTGTAGTTAGCGTGTCTGTAGTTTATGGATATGTGGATTTATGTACTTGTTTTTATGATTGCAGATGTTCTAGTAGACATACAAATAGACGAAGACCCCAACTTCAATGACTCGGACTATGACGTATATGATGAAGATGATTGCCTATTTGATCGTAATGTGACCGAAGGCATCGAAATGGGTATGCATATTGTGGAACAAGCAGAAGGCCAACAATTAGATAGTTCTTCGAATGCATCATCAGAGGAGCTAAACTTCTGAAGTGGTTCGGATTCGGAGGGGAATAGTGGTAGACTCAATTTTCCTGAATATTGTGCTAGTAGTGAAAAGAGAAATCTTCAATTTGAGGCGAGGTTATTGTTTACGATGTTTGAGGAATTGAAATCTGTGGTGAGGGATTATGCGGTATTCAATCAAGTTGAACCAGTTTTCAAACGCAATGAGAAAAATAGATTGCATTGTGTTTGCAAGGATGGTTGTCCATGGAACTTGTGGGCTTCAAAGGTACAAGGTCAAGAAACAGTCTAAATTAAAACGTTCGACCCTAGGCACACTTGCTTTAAGGCACGTACGAATAAGTACGTAACCTATAAATGGTTGGCCGATTACTATTTGGATAACTTCAGATCCGATCCTGATTGGAAGACAAAAAATATTAGAGCTACAGTTAGAAAAGATTTGGGATTGCACATTACTAAGAGAGTGGCTTGGAATGCTAGAAAATACGCCAAAGTATTAGTAGAGGGAAGTGATGAAGAACAGTTTGCGATGTTAGGGTGCTATGCTGCGGAATTGAGGAGAACAAATCCAGGTTCAACTGTGTCTATCTCTCAAGTGGATAATGTGTTCAGGGGTATTTATGTCTGCATAGAGGCTTGTAAGAGGGGTTTTCTACAAGGGTGTAGAAGATTTGTCTGTGTTGACGGTTGTTTTCTGAAAAGAAAATATGGTGGTCAACTATTAGCAGCAGTTGGTATAGATGCAAATGACTGTATATACTCGATTGCATATGCGATTGTAGAGAGAGAGAACATTAGTTCGTGGAGGTGGTTTTGATGTTGTTGTCTAAAGATCTTGCTATGGAAAATTGGCCATCTATGACCTTCATGAGTGATAGACAAAAGGGATTGATTAATGTTGTTGTTGAATTATTTCCAGAAGCCGAACATAGATTTTTGTCAGACATATGTATCAGAATTTCTTCAGGAGTGACTTTAAGGGTAAGGAATTAAAAGACTATCTGTGGGGTGCTGCAAAATCTAATCACTTGGCATCTTTTAAATACTGGATGGCTAAGATTGAAAGTGCCAACAAGGAGGCACATGGATGGTTGATGAAGAAGTCACCAAACGAATGGAGTAGGTCTCTTTTTTCAGATCAGTTGAAGTGTGAAATGCTCCTTAATAACCTATGTGAATGCTTCAACAACTTCATTTTGGAAGAAAGGGATAAATCATTCATAGGCATGTTGGTAGGCATTCAGATGAAACTCATGTACAGAATTCAGGTGAAGCGGGACAAGTTAAGAAATTACAACAAACTCTTATGTCCCAAAATACAACAAAAGTTACAGAAGTGCTGTAATGCAGCCCGTGAGTGTATTTTGAGATGGAATGGGCTACACCAATATCAAGTTGAGTGTTCGTATGGAGAATTTGTTGTGGACATGGACAATAGAACATGCACCTATAGGAGATGGTAGATTTCTGGCATTCCATGTCCTCATGCCATTGCTTGCATTTTGGATATTGGCCACGAGATAAAAGACTACGTCTCTGACTGGTATAAGGTTGAGACCTACATGAGTACGTACAAGAATATCATATATCCCATCAATGGTAAGGCGTTATGGCCCGAATGTCCACATCCACCCGTTTTGCCTCCCCCTTGGTATATTTCTTAAAACAAAAAAGAGAAGAAAATGACTTGATGAAGATGGACAATCCCAGTCACAGTCACAGTCACAATCACAAGTGGGAAAAAAGGGTGTTGTGTACATGACGTGTTCTGCTTGTGGGGAAAATGGACATAACAAAAGGCACCATAAGTGATACAACGACAAGTTCATGGAAGCTGAGAGTGGTTAAATGGAGATTAGAAACTGCCAAAGCACTTGCATTTTCAATAATGTGGATATATTTTGTTTTTGTATTTTGTTTAGAAGCTGGCAAAGCACCGAAAAGGGATGAAAATGTGGATGTTTTTTGTTTTGTATTTTGTTTGGGATGAAAATGTGGATATCTTTTGTTTTATTTTTTTGTTCAGAAGCTGCTAAAGCACTTGCAGGGATGAAAATATGGATATCTTTTGTTTTGTATTTTGTTTAGAAGCAACCAAAGCTATCTGATAAATGTAAGAGTTTGATGGGATCTATTATGTACTCGTGTATTTATGTGGAATCAAGATTAGATCTTTAAAATTTCAGTTGTTTTTAATTAAGTAGTTTGTTCAGAATTGATTAGATCTTTCGAATTTCAGCTCGGGATCTTGACTTTAGTGATTTATTTGTTTTTACAGAATCTCATTTGGATATTATTGTCAGATTTTTTTGTTCTAAAATATTGTAATGGCAGTTCTATCGTGTTTGTCAAAGGAGAGTCATTTTCTTTCAATTTTCTCTAGTTCTCCATTTTCTTATATTTGATTGCTCATGTTTGATTATTTATAATTGTACATTTGCATATCAAGGGAACATAAGACTCTCATTAGCTAGTTATCCATGTCTAAGATGGGAAGCAGACTTGTGATGAGTTTGTTACCAATCAGACTCTCATCTTTCCAATATTATCACTTTGCTTTGTATTTTTAATAATGTACGGTAAGAGAAGCATCCGTGTCTTAATTACAGGTTAAAAACATTGGCTGTCACTAATTTCTACAAAATTTTAAAAATATTGGATGTCGAAAGTAACATTTTATTCACTATATCAATTAAAATACACTACAACAACAAGAAAGTAATTCTTACATCAGGAAAATAACATCATCCACACTGACTACACTACTTTTAACATTGTCCAACTGAAATACACTACTCAAAATATGAGGCAATTAATGAGCTCTACGATATAACATCCCTATGAGGCATTATGTCAAACACCTTTCTCAAAATATAGAAATCCCTTCCCTGCAAATAAAAAATGCAATGTCAAAGTTTGTAATTGAAACAGGGGACGCACACGCACGGCAACAAGGAAAAAAAGTGGTTTGAGGAGTTGAACAGGTCGCAAAATCAGTAAATAAAAAATACCAGTAGATTCATGCTCAACTCTCTAGCCATGGTCGCGAACTCAGCCACGAACATGTCACAAAATCAGCCATGAACGGGTCACAAAATCAATTTCTTGGCTCGCGATTTTCCAGCTAAGACCTTCGGTGCTTGGACGGGTCGGTTTCCGGCTTAGAGGCAGTGCTCGCGGGCGACGGGAAGAAGTAGTTTGAGGAATTGAAATTGGGGAAAAATAAGGGTTTGGATGTTTAAATGCCCTTTGTCCCCTTTGAAAAAACGTGTTCTCTCATATTTCAACTTAACAATTTTTTCCACCTCAACAACAACTTTCTGACTTGGCAATGAATTTGTGCACAATGTGCCACGTCACCTCTTCTATTAGACACGTGGACAAAATCATCCAATTATACTAAAGGAGTCAGGTCGGTGATGGATGAGATTCCAATTGGCAAAGTTGAGTGACTGATTACGGGATTTTTTAAGTTCAGTGATCTTTGGGGAACTTTCGACAAAATTCAGTGACATTTTAGGGTATTAACCCCCCATATTACTTCCATTTTGAACGTTGAGAATTTGAAAATCTTACAATTTCTTGTTTTTCAATGTTTATTCATCATCTCCATCTCCATCTCCATCTCCATCGCCATTCTTCAAGATTTTTTCATCCATCTCCATCTCCATATTCAAGGTTTCTCCATTTTTTTGCTTATAATATTATTGGATAATGGTTTTTTAGTTTTAATATTCAAAGATTTAAACAAAAAATTCTTTTATTATGTTGAATAAATCCAAATTTGTGAAGAAATTACAGCAAATTTGTTATATGTTAACAAGGTCCGGAGAGTCCGAATGGTTTGGGGTCCGAGGTCTAAGTGGTTCGGGGGGTCTGGGAGGAGAAATCCCACTTTTTAATTTTGGAATGAAGGATATATTTGTCTTTTAATATTAAAATGGTCATTTGTGGTAAATAATTAGTAAGTTAGGCCTATGTGTTGAATATTGTATTTGACGTGGCCATTTAAAAAACGAGGCCTCATCCTCATTGTTCCACAGATATTTAAGGAGAAACAAATTAAACTAGAAGATCCTAGTGTGAAGAGATTAGCACTGCATTAATTCAAATATAAATAAAGTCGTTGTATGGTGAGGATTAAAATCATATTTTAAATAAATTTTGATAAAAATTGACGAAATGTGTGGTTGAAAAGTTGAGAATTCCGTAAAATTTGTGGTTAAAATTAATTATTGATTTTGACTTAAATTAAAATCTAAATTTTAATTTCTACATTCATTCAGTGACATAATGCATGTCATTGGCAGAATAGGGTTTCATTACAAGGAAATTCAAGCCATTGGGAGATGTTTGATGGAATTAAAATCAAAATTTTAGGAGATTATGATAGAAATTGATGAAATGCGTGGTTAAAAAATTGTGAAATTTATAAAATATGTGATTAAAATTAATTATTGATTTTAATTTTAATTTTAATTTAAATTTTAATTCCAATCAAGAGGTTAAATGGTTTAAGCAATTAATATGAACCATCCAAAGAAAAAGTACCACACTATGGAAATTCATTATTCGTTATTATTATTATTTTCACGACTTTCATGATTACAAACTTTCAATGGTTAAGACGTTAACATGATGTGATACCCTAACGCTATAAATACCAAGACAATTCTGAAATCGAAATATTCAGCTCCAAAACAACAAATCTCCCTCTCCTAAAAGACGCTAACTAAAGCAGCAAAGAACTACATTTGCATATCCACTTTCCTTCCATGGCCTACATACAGAATATCTCTATATTTCTGTTCCTTCTTGCTGGTTTTTCCTGTCTTCAAATTTCACCTATCGAAGCAAGGCGACTAAAACCATTTAAGGAACAAGAAAAAGGCGATATTCCAGCTCCTCTTCCTGCTAATGCTTCCCCTCAAATTGTAGGACAAAAGCGCATCCCCCCACCAACTAATCAAAAATACGAAATCGACAGTTCTGATGCAAGTATAAATGATTTTCGACCTACAGCACCAGGAAAGAGTCCTGGAATTGGCCACTCTTTTCCAGCTCAGAAGGACAACATTGCAGGAAAGACTGATGACTTTCGATCCACAGGACCAGGTCACAGTCCTGGTATTGGTCATTCTTTTGCAAACAAGACGGCAGGACCAAATGCATAAACATGCATGTATAAGTAGATTTATTATCGCTTGTAATTAATATTATGGACTTTCATCAGATGCAGGTGCACGTGTATTATTTATTATTTTCGATATTCCTTTCAAATAGTTCCCTAAGCTTCATTTCAGGTGGATCTGTTTTATGTATAATGAAGAACCCGTGTTTATAGCCAATTTATCTATAAATAAAACTTTTATAAATAATCTCTCTCTCTCTCTCTCTCTCTCTCTCTCTCTCATAAATAAAGCTTCATTTAAGTTTCATAAACAAGGCATGATTCTTCAAGAGCTCCTTCAAATTGGCTTATGAAGTTTGAGGTTACGGGATCGATAATTGAATTATGCAATGTTACAATTTTATTTCATTTTGAAGCTCCTTTTTATTTAGGTGGTGTTGTATCACATTCTAATATTCAAGTGTATGGATTTAAAAATTTGTAATGAAATTATCAATTTTTATGCAATTCCAAAATTTGTTTATAAAGAGTCATTTTCAATTTTGCCAATCAATTTGCATAAATTGTTGTTAAAAAAATAAAACCACCTACGGCAACGTTCAAAAAACGCTGCAAAAAGTTATTAGCAACTTTCAAAAA